>JAULBZ010009376.1:0-10057 GCA_032360805.1 Neoturris breviconis
ATTCGATTTTTTAAGGATTTTTTATCTAAGTGGAAATTCGGAATCTTTACTCGAATAAATAAATAAATGAGAATAAATAAATAAAACTCGAAATATTTATGTGAGTGTTTGTAGTAATACAAAACTTCTTATAAATCAATAAGTTTTAATAACATAATGACTTTCAACTTATAAAAATTAAATATGGTCTTTACAATTTAAATCCGACGAAAAATGATGCCTTGACGAAATAAGCACTAAATACAGCAATGAAATATATAATAAAAACTTCCAAAATTGTCCTTATGCTTTTAGAACATCATATAGATTTTACAGGGATACAAATACAAATACTCTAATGAGGCTCTTTCTGATACATAACAGTATGATGATATCTTTTATGGAATACTTATTAGGACTTATTAGGACTTGAAATTTTAGGACTTGTCCTATAATTTATCTAGAATCATTTTCAAAAAAGAAATTTTTAGTAACCAGGGATAATTTCCCCTTAGCAACCAAATTTTTGGCAGGTGGTAATTTTTCTTTTTATATTTTTTTTGTTGCTTCTTATTTTTGCTTGATAATCATTTTGGTATATAGTTTAGAAAAAAAAAATTCACCTGTTTCGCTCTGATGACGTCATCATAAGTAATGACGGCATCAAAAAAATAGTTATGCGAAAATGTTGTTTATGTGTTGGGCTAACTTTCTGAAAAGTTTCATTGTTATAGCATGTTCCCATCTTAAGTTGTGGAGGGGAAGGAGCACTTTGTGTCCTCCCTCCCCCCATCAACTCAGAGCCCTAAAAAGTCCATACTGAATAGGGTTAACCCTATTCAGGCCGGGGAGTACAAAGTGCCTCTTCCCCCCTGCTAAACTTTTCTTCATAACTTTTTAATGAATGGCTAATATGACTAGAATTTTTTTTGACTTTTCCTACAATTTTTCTAGAATCATTTTGAAAAAATATTTTTTAACTAGAAATAACTTTCTCCTAGCAACCATATTTTTGACAGGTGGTAAAAAAATATTAAAAAAAAAGTTTTCTAGTTTTTTTTTTGCTTGGAAATCATTTTGGAATATAGTACTTATACCTATTTTTGATAGTCTCGAAATTGTGTAAAAATTCAAAACATTTTAACAAACTAGTGGATAGAAAGGTTTTCAAAGTCCGCAGTAAAGATGCCAAAAGAACTTTGAAAGTATTGTTTTAGCGTTTGTATAGCATCGTCTCTCCCTAGCCATAATATTTCCGAAACCGACTCCAGTCTAGCGTTTATACTGGGTGGTAGCAATTCACCGGGTGGTAGTAATTTATTATTTTACTTATTTCATATTCAGCTTTAGAGGAATTTAAAGGAAGTGTTTTAGTAGTGATCAATCATCGTCGAGCACTAACAGAAAAGACAAGCCATAATTTCTTGGACGTTTTACTTGAAGACGAAAATCTTTATCCCAATGATGAGGAGGTATGAACTCTATCAGCAATCCAATATGATGGTTGAATGAGAAAATGCTCAAAACAGCTACAATAGTTACAAAAGCTACAATCATGAAAGCAGACGAAGTCAGAACAACTTAAAAACAACTTTGTTTTGGAGTTGTTCCGGCAGGGTGTGTCCACTGGGAATACATTTTAACCCTACTTACCCGGGGGAGGAAGAGCTTGTGGGCCCGCGGCTTTTTTCGCCCTTCATATCTCCCAAAGTACTGGTCCAATCGGCGTATTTTGCTTACGTCAGCAAAAATATTCATAAATTGGCTAAAAACGGAGAAAAGGTAGGTTAAACCTACAAAAAAAATGCTGACGCCCGCACAATTGTAATGCAAAAACATCAAGAACTACTTCTTGTTAATTTTTCATTAGGAAAGAAACTCTTTTTGATAATTAATGCAAGGGTATTGCAGCTTAGAAGCATATATTGAATTTATTTTCAATTATATCTAATCGAAAAAATGATGACATCAGCGCAATTATGTTAGCAATAGTTTGTTTTTTGTATCAAAGTGTTCCAAATAGATTGAAGTATATTCGTGGAAAATTTAATGGATTGCATTACCCAAACAGATTTCACAAAGGGGTGGCCTACCAGCCCCTCCTTGGCGTATAAATTTCAAAAAAGCCCGGGTAGAGTAGGGTTAACCAACAGTATATGAATTAATTGCCGACCTCGTTCCCAGGGCTTCTTCTCTCTTGACGTTTTAAACGTCACGAGAGAAGAAGCCCTGGAAACGAGGTTGATTAAGTGCTGCTTAATTGTCTCTGACTTCAGTGATCATACCTTGTTTCCTGATCTGAACCTTTCATTAGGAAAAGAATATAGGAGACAGTAATTCTTAGAATACAATAAAAGATATGACATTATTTTAGCCGAACATCAACCTCGTTCCCAGGGCTTCTTCTCTCTTGACGTTTTAATCGTCAAGAGAGAAGAAGCCCTGGGAAAGAGGTTGGCCAAACATTTACTTTTTATTTATATGTTACCTCCATTTTCTTCATTTAGTTGCTTGATATGGTTGTTACTTATTTAGTGGCGGGATTTCACACCACTGGAAACTGTAAGTATGTATATTACACGTTTACCTCTCCCAATGTGTTTGATTGGCTATGAGACATAATTTCATTCTACTGTCACGGTATATAAGACTATCGATGAAATGGGTCGCGACTTCTCAGCTAGACATGCGTCTAGAATGGCTAATAACACTGAACAGACTGCATTAGCACTCTAGGCTCAACCTCAATCCCAGGGCTTCTTCTCTCTTGACGTCTAAATTTGTGAGAAGAAGCGCTGGGATCGAGGTTGCTTTAGGCTATACAACTACAGTTAAGTGTGACGTTCAATATATATGTCACGGTATGGTCCCTATTTTAAAAACTCCTGAGTTTTTTTCTCTTTGACGTTGTTCTGTTTTTTATTGCTTTTCAGTGATGACTTGGATGCTTTATCACATCTGTAACAATAATGAGGTAGAAAAGAAATTGTTAACAGAAATAAGAGAAGTTGTAGGAGATGCTGA
The DNA here is from genome assembly GCA_032360805.1 of Neoturris breviconis. NCBI lineage: Eukaryota > Metazoa > Cnidaria > Hydrozoa > Anthoathecata > Pandeidae > Neoturris > Neoturris breviconis. The sequence goes on from JAULBZ010009376.1 coordinate 3,004, forward strand.
GATGAAGATTGAATATATCGAGAAACTCAAGTTAGTTTTTTTCACTAGACAAAACATTCACTGTTAAAAGTAAAATTAGATATTCCATTGATAGATATTGATGTAACAATCATGTACCTGCTAGCACCTGACATGCCGACACGTGATGTTGTTTCCATAAAATAATTCGTTGATTTGGCATTTTGACGTCAGAACAACGTCTCTTTTACGTTGGAAACATGTCACTTGCCCATTTGGACTGTAGTTGTTGTTATTACGTTCAAATGTCACTGGGACATACCAAGTTCAATTCCCGGTGGTGAACGGTATCATGTTTTAGCTCAGCCTTCTATCCATAAAATAAATACCAGCTTTCTGGGGTGAGAGGAGAACGTTTTTCATAACTTCTGAATGAATGGTTGCGTCACCATAAGTAACGCTGACATCAAGAAAATACGCTATAATGTAATTTTTTGCGCGCTAGGAATAGGGTTAAGTAAATTCTTGAGTGGGGTTTGGTTAACATAATGGTGCTGATTAGACCCCACTTATTAGAATCCATTCTGTTCAGGTATACAAGGCAAGTGCTTGATGAAACATTGCGATGTTGTGTATTAGCTCCATACGTAGCAAGATATTCGGAAGTTGATATTGTCGTTGGAGGTCACGTCATTCCAAAATTGGTAAATATAAATTTATGAAGCTTGTTTGAGATTGAGATTGAAATGACACTAAAGTTTTTATAAATGATCAACCTAATCAACCTTTTGGTTTGTTAACATATCCATGTATTATCCATTTCTATCTTATATTCCTACTGGACAAGTTGCGTTTTTTCAACGAAAGAAAGTAGTCGATTTTTACCTCAGAACATGAAAACAACGTGGCGACACTTGCACTTGTTAACGGGTTAAACGTAAATCCAAGGGATTTCCCGTTTTTAACTACTGTATTTTCTTTTCTTTGTAGACACCTATGATTCAAGCATTAGGGACAGTATTGCATGATGAGAATATATTCCCGGAACCTAACAAGTAAGATTGCCACTAAAAAATAATCAGTTAGCATAAGTAGTCTACCGCGTTCCAGCGGTTTCAATCCACACATGCGCCTATTCGAATGTTTTGAAACGATATTTGAATGTTTTGAAACTCGTGGTCAATCCTCCTCCACATATTTGAACAAAGGTATGAGATATATATTTTAGACAATTAGGCCAGAATTTTTCAAACTTTTTGAAAGAGCTGCTGACAGTCAGTGTTTTTGCTTTTTTTTGATGATGAGAGACCATAATGAAGTGCCTAGATACGTAATCGCTACTTATGCTAGATGATTTGAACCATCTCAAAATATCGCTTCCAAACCAAGTTTTTTGGTAAGATTAAATCAACCAAAATTGGCAAAATTCAACAAAAACGAATCTGTATAGAAGTATGTTAAGTGAACCAAATTGCATTAGATTGATTGGATGTTCGGTACGAAGAAACCAATCTATTCCATTGCAAGTTCGTTGACTCAGTACACTCCTCTGTAGATTGTATTTTTTATTATGAAACAAATTCTCTCGTTATACACCGTATAGAGTAACGTTGAAATTGGTTCATTTTGAGTTTCTATTATTTTTCAAGTTTTGCATAACCATCTTAGTTAACCTGGTTAACCTGACCTACTGCAATGATATATATTTTCTCCTGATTTGTTTTTCTAGGTTTGATCCAGATCGTTTTAGCCCTGAACAAGTGAAAAAACGAGAGAAATTAAGTTTCGAACCATTCGGATTTGCTGGTAAACGAAAATGTCCTGGTTATCGTTTTTCCTATTTTGAGTCGACAGTATTTTTAGTGGATATATTACGCAAATTCAAAGTTAAATTAGTTGAAGGTCAAACTGTGGAAATGCAACATCGATTAGTTACACAACCTAAAGAAGAGGTTTGGATAACAATAAAACCACATGATTGATTGCCAATCCGGTCGTTACTCAACATTTAATCACTGTCGAAAAGATACTGTTTTGAAATCTAGACGACAAAATTCGAGTGCTTAGTTGGTTAACTCTTTCATGGAATTTCTAACCTCCGGTTATAACAATTTTATTTCATATAAATTGTCCTTTAAAAGTAAATTTTAAGGGGGTTTTGACATCAAAAATTAGGTCAAGATACAGGTGACTGTCAGGGAAGAGTTAAAGATCAAAATTATTCATAATTCTTAGTGAGCAAAAAGTGGTTCAGAGTCCGCAGCAAAATACGCGAGAAAAACGTTAAATAGGTTGTTCTAGAGTCTACCCTGCGAACTTTGAACAGGTTTTTGCTCCCTGGTATATTAAATTATTACTGTTAACGAGTCCATTACAAGTGTATCGTTTAGCTTTCGTCCCATTTTGAAACGAGTAACATTTTTGCAAGGTTACGTATGGATATTCTATAAAAATGTTGTAGCTAGTACTCCTATGCATCTAGATTTGAGAACGCCGCATTCAATACTAAAGGTGGATTTACATTTGGCGAAATAGTTCGAAAGCCATAATATGATTGGTAGAAACTGACGCCATACGCCTCGCCTAGTGTATATATGCCTTAATGGCCACACGATAATATCAAATTTTCTTATTCGCTTGTTAAGGCCGTTTTCCACTTCAGAAAGGATTCTGCGGAACGGAAACGTAACTGAAAGTGTGCACGCGTAGAAAGAAATTATAAATATTCTATTGGTAGAAATTGACCACCAATGGAATGTCTATAATTTCTTTCTACGCCTGCGCATTTCCCGATCAGTTTTCGTTCCTTAGACTACTGAAGTGGAAAACGGTCTTTAGAAATTAAATCTCATCTTTATCCATCGTATAGTGTAAACCAAGTTTAGTATAGTTTTAAATCATAATTTCCAGAATCTCCCTTACTGATATGCACATATAATGAATTTTGTTAAGCAAACGCGCACAAATTTTGTATGTATACATATCATAAAAGAGGAGTTGTGGGCGCCGATCAAACGAAGCCGACTTTGGACAATATTTCAAGCAACATGTAGCATTCATTCATTTGACACGCTTTGCAACGTTCCATGCAAAGATGCGACCAAAACGAACGTGTTTATTTTGATCACATCATTCATGCAACATTTATTTGATGTTACATTTACATGCAACATCCATCTCAAACGACGCCAACATCTTACGCGACATTTTATGCAAAATCATATGTCCGCTTCGTTTGTCAAGCGCTGATGGTAAAAATGTAACTTTTTTATTTTATCATTATTTTCGTTTGTGTCTTTGTTTGTTGTAAAATTTAAGTTTCGTACCATACACATAATTTAAAAAGATATATTTCATCACTCTTACGTACTCGATAGAGACAGCGTTATAAAAACGTGTGTCCACTGCGTTATAGCATTAACGAAAAATTTCGCAGTAAAGTTTTCCCCGATTTTTTTAGGATTTTCGGAAGATAATTTTGGTATTTTGCAAGGTTTTCACTTAAAACTATTTGAAACATCAAGACATCGACTATCCAAAACTGAAAGCAGAATTAAAAATGTTTTTATAAAACTCTTTTAATGGACATTCTCAGAAAACATGTTTTTTATAAAAAATTAGCTATGCTATATGATTTGTGATGAGGTCATCAGAGAAATGCTGACGTCATCAATAAAGATTTATTATGGACTATAATTGTGGACAGTTTCACCCAAATACTTCAATAGTTATGGAGTGTTACAGTGCCCTAAAAAGCCCAACTTTGTAAGCTAAGCAAGAGTAACTGTTTCCATAATTTCTTTAGTGATAACCAAAAAAATATTGGCAAAGCTTGGGAAGGTGTCAAGTCCTTAAAATCTCTTTGCTCATCTGCTTCTCCCCCTTCCATGTGTATTAATGTTGGTAATACACTTCTTACGGATACAGCTGTTGTTTCTGAATCATTTAATTTAACTATTTTACATCCATTGCCAAAAGCATACGAAAAAAATATTCCTTATGATTCAAGTATTAGTACCGTCAAATTAGCCTAGAAAATGGCCGGACCTGGCACAAATTGCAAAAGATTTTACCAGTTCTAAGCTCAAAACTTTATTTTAGGGTAGATTTTTGGGGTGTGACCAAACATGTGCTTTTGTGTCATTTTAACGATTTTAGTGCGTAAAAAATGTACTATTCCATAATTGTCTGATAGTAAATGCCTATAGATTGACATTAACATGAAAACTCTATTAGGTGTATGTCAGGCCTTGCATGGAATATTCAAAACAAGCAGCAAGTGAGCTCATGAATTCTTAATTAATACTTCAACATAAGTATTAGTTTGATTGTGTTTTCCTGTGATATTATACAACAACAAAACTTTAGAGTAGAGTGAAACATTTTTTTCTTGATATGACAAATAGTTGTTACTATCTTTAACACTTATATATATAGTGTATACTTATAGTAAAAATAAAAGATTAAATGATATTGATTTGGTAATTATGGTGTGTCCTATCTGTGGTATTGAGGTAGAAAAAAGTGCAAAGAATTCGTACTCCACACTTTATAGCAAGGTAATAATTTCGCTAACAAATGTTTCTGAAACAACTGTGCTTACCGATAAACTAATCATTTTGCTTTTAAACCATAGTGATTACCTTAGGCGTGTGAATGGCGTTGTTTATTTAAAGTCAGCGTCGTCCCCAGGGCTATTGACGCATATCAGAATTCAGTCTAGTTTTAAATAATGGAAGAAATTCTGTTTTAGGGTGTCACAAGTTTGCAAGCTAAAGGAATTGAATGTTGTATCGGACAGAAAGTACACAAACAGTGCCGTATAGATATTCTTAAAAATACCATTTCCCAAGGCCATATATTACAAAGTGAAGAATTAAATATTTCAAGACTACGAATGACACATCCAGAGCACGTTTTTGATTTTAAAAGTAACTGTTTTTTCTGTGGAAATGTTGCCAGTCTAACGTCCAAATCAGATCCAGCTTTTCAAGTTAGGTCATTACTGTTTCAAAGTAAAATTCAAGAGATAGCTGTGCATAGGAATGATGAATGGGGTCATACAATACATGAACGATTTAATATGATCATTGATTTGCCCGCAGCCGATGCTTGCTACCATCAATCATGCAATGTGAATTTTCGCACTTCAAAACAAATCCCAAACAAATACAGTTCAAGCACAAAGAGAAAAAGTGTTGGTCGTCCAGTGAGTGAAAAACGTAATGAAGCTTTTGTTAAGGTAAGAAAAACGCTCGTTAAAAAATTAATTTATTCATGCTTTCCTAATAGATAACACTGGATTTCATTATATCAAACATAATTTTAAGTACACTACTTTTTAGGTGAATATGCAATGTTATACTTTACTTTTTTCAGTACTTTTGTAGACTTAGAATCGGATTTGTTACATTTCAGGTAATTGATTGGTTTGAGAATAACGATGAAGATACAATCACTGTAAAAGAGCTCATCAATATCATGGAAGGTGTTCTCCCAGAAAACGAGGAAGCATATAGCAATACTTACATGAAAAAGAAACTGATAGATCACTACAAAGATGAAATCGTATTTCATGAAAATTGTGGACAGTCTACGACTGTGACTTTACAACGCCGTGTTGAAACGATAGTTAATGAATTTTACAAACAGAACAGGAGGGAGAAAGCAGATGAAGAAAAATATCGTATAATTCTTGCAGCTGCTCAACTGATAAGAAATGATATTATTGCAACAGAAGATTTCCAATTCGAGAAAACGTACCCAAAATCAACAGATATGTCTTTCCAAAACACCCAGGCTGCTCTTCCAAAAAGTTTGGAAATATTGCTTTCTCGAATCTTAAGTGGAAAAAATAAGGCAAAGAAAGTCACAGCATTAGGACAAAGCATAATGCAAGGAACTCGACCGAGATCTCTTTTGATGCCTTTGCAATTGGGTTTAGCAGTTCATCTTCATGATCATTTTGCATCTAAACATTTAGTAGACACGCTGTCACAATTTGGATTCTGTAGTTCCTACTCTGAAGTAAGAAAGTTTGAGAAAAATGCTGCCGTTGCTTTCAACAAGAATGACTATCTTGTAGCAGAAAATCAAACTTTGCAACATGTAGCAGATAACGTTGACCATGATACTGTGACATTAGATGGGAAGAATACGGTTCACTATATGGGTATGATTGCTGCAATTACACCAAACTGTGGAAACGCAGCTTACACAATACCAAGGATGAATGTAACTAATGAAGAACTGAAAAGTTTAGCACCAAACATGATAAAAACTTTCAATGAACATGGTGTCAAAGAACTCAATAAAGGAAGTTCTATCTAGGTATACTTGTGAAAATGTCAATTTAAAGGTAATGTAGCGTAGAGTCCGTAACTAATTTTCATATTTCAAAAAAAAAAAAGCGGATTTTATTTCTGCATAATTAAAAGCAAATCGTTTAAGGTTGATCTATCATTGACATAAATTGGCGTCACAAGATTGTTGCAGATACATGTTCAAAGTCAGCAGTAAAGACGTTAGAAGATGTAATTATGTGATATTATATTAATTTATATATTTATCATATCACTTTATATAGTCCAAAACCTCTACATCGCAATAGGTCAAAATTTCGGAATCGGTCTCAAAGTTTTGCAAAGAAATATCATTAGCCGTTTCAAAAAGGAAATATTTATATGCACGTGCAAAGTCTTAAGTTCCTCTAAATTGTACTTTTAGGTCACAATTTCCAATCGTTCCTAATGGTCTTACAAAGAAATATCAATAACCATACCATCGAAACATTGAAACGTGGAAACATCCAAATTCCCATCCATTGGTAGATAACGAAAAAGTTGCATTAATACGCATGCGCGGTCCCTACAACTTTTAACATAATGAGGTATTTTACGAATTTTCACGAAACTAAATGCTACAGATTTTAAAATTAAATATAAATGCAGAAAACGACCATGAAAAGAGATTTATAAAGTAGCCTTAACCCATATTTAGATTAAAAATTAAAGGGTAAGGCCTTTTGTGGGGGGGGGGGGGGGGGGGGGGGGGGCGGGGGGGGGGGGGGGCGCGGGGGGGGCGCGGGGGGGGGGGG
>JAULBZ010009377.1:0-10055 GCA_032360805.1 Neoturris breviconis
TTTTATTAATTCTTATTTCGTAACCGCGGTGAATACGTGGCTTAGAAAAAAAACCTGATCATTGTCACAGTCTGTAAACTAGCCGGTCAAACATTATCCGCTTCTATAGTAGTGAAGCTGACGGCACAGTTTGTGACTAGCCTAATATCTTAAGCTATGTCTCTAGTGTTGAAGCTGATTAGGTCACAGTACATGGTCCTCTTCTAGCATTAAAGCTGGCGGCGCAGATTGCGACTAGTCTATCACACAAGCTGCACCTCTAGCATTGAAGTTGGCGACACCTGTCAAACTAGCTCTACCTATAACATTGAAGCTGTTGACACAATCTAATACTTTATCAAACAAAATACGCTTATAACGTTGAAGCATTCTCTGAATAGTCTATCAAAGAAGCTCCATCTTCAGCGTTGAACCAGGTAGGATAATGACTAGCTTGTCAAACATTCAACTTTAGTGTTGAAGCTGGTGGAGCAGTCTATACTTACTAATCTCTAGTCTATACTTGCAAATGATGTAACAAATCTACCAACCTTACTGCTAGGACTTCTTGCCTTTTCAAGATACGGAGAGCCGGCTCTCCGTATTTTGAAAAAGCAAAAAGTCCTGGGAACGAGGTTGACAATCTACTTTATAGGTAACTTGGTTTCGAACAACTTTCTTCTCTATGCGGATTATTTCTTATATTTAGAAACACTGGGAACAAACTTGCTCTCGGGGAACATATAACAATTCATTTTGAATAACTATACACGAGGGAAGATATCAGAATATTCGGGAAAACCGGAATTCGTTTTGAGAAACACTATAGGAAGAAGCTCTTCCTTGTGGGCACGTGACGGTTTTTCAACGTAAAAAATGCGTTATTTTCTTTTTTTTACGTTGAAAAAACGCCACGTGCCCATTGGGTTATTTTTTAAAGTTTGATTTCCAAGAGACGGAAAATTCGCGGCAAATGTCAAAAGAAGACATTCCATTGGTAGAAATTGTCGTCCCACCAGTGAACATCAATGAAGACGGCGGTAACAGAAAAACACAAAGTAAAAAGTCTTTTTTTTCTTCTTTTAGCTCAAAATGGTGTGAACATGTAACAGGCTTAAGACGCCTTTTAATGGGGATATAACGATCTGTTGATGCAGTTGAAGAACATGTTTTGAGAATGTAATGCGCCACCAATTAAAAGGATGGAATAAAACTATAGCGGTATTCACGAGAAGGTGTAAGGTCAAGCCCGAAAGTAAATGTCGAACATCAACAGCGATGAAGCGTTTTTGAGTGCAGTTTTTAGCTTTGCAACTGAAAATTGTACTCAAATGCTCCTCCACAGGTGATTTTTGGTAGTTATTTTCCGACTTGTTAGATTAACATCTTTTAATATTCAACTCTAGTGTGTGTAGCTGATAGAAATTTTGGTTTATGTCTCGTCTTATTGTTATATTTCAAAACCACAAAATTTGTATTTATAAATAGAACGAGAGATTTGGCAATGCCGTTGTCATCCGGAATATAGATCGTTGCAACTTTGCAAGTTAGGTCCTGGACCTCTTAGAAGAGAAGAAACACTCAGATGGAGGTTTCAGGTCGATTCCAGTAGGTAAAAACTTGATCAGTAAAGACACTAGAACCACGTTTTCAACTTTGATCTAACATCTTTACTGCGGACTTTGAACAATTCTTTGTTACTTTATAAAATTAAACAACTTGTATTTCTAGACTGAGAATGAAATATGCCCAGCCGGCAAAAACCTGTTCAAAGTCAACAAATAACGTTAGAACAACGTTCACAAACGGCGTTATCGCCCGACGTTGTTCTGGCGTCTTTACTGCGGATTTTGAGCAAGTTATTACCTACTGGGTATGTTTGTTTCCATGTTCATCTTAACAGCTACAATAATGGTGGATTTCCACAAGATGACAGAATTCATGGAAATTTGGTGACATTCCATGTGACGTCAATTTGTGCCAATGGAATGTCTTCTCATGAAATTTTCGCTTTAGTAGAAATCAAGCATAAGTAAAAGAACTTAATAAAAAATTCTGATTCTGGAACTTTATACACAAATATATTATACATATACATAGGTTTGATATGGAAAAAGAAAAAACAAGGTAATACAGTATGTCGAATGGACACACGAATGTAAAATAAAAAATTGCTTATGATTATGATTGAGTACTAAAAGTTGTTTAACTTTTTACTGTCTGAGTAGCTACTGGTTGCTTATAAAAGAGTATAGGTAAAGTTCTAGTCGGTGAGTTGGAGAGCTGTGAGTTGGTAAGTCAGCGAATTGCAAAATATTACTATTATTATTACTATTACTACGAACTATTTTTTCGGACACTCTCCCACTCCCTCCTGTTTATTCATTTATTCAGAAATAATGTAAAAATATTCAATAAATAATTTATTCAGAAATTGACCTCGTTCCCAAAAAATCCCTCTATGATCCTTCACACCATAGTCACAGGACTTGTGACTATGTTCACATCCAGGGTTTCCAATAAAGCATGGCTACGACTTAATGAACCAATGAGAGTAACCTCATTCTATCACGACCAATCACTAACCTCTCTTCACATCACATGACAATCCCTCACTACATGCGTTCTCACGATGCACATTCTTCCCTTTCGCCAATTTTCGCTACCATGACTTATTTCCAAGGGTAACATTGGCTCACGGCTATAAAAGTTCGCACACTTCTTACAAAATTTAAACGTATTCGAAATTTATTTTTGCGATTGGATCCATAAGAACATAATTTTATGATGGTTACTCCAACAGAATATTATGCTATATAAGGAGGGCACAGAGTCCGCAGTGAAGACACTAGTTTTCAACGTTGTTCTAGCGTCTTTACTGTAGACATTGAAGAGGTTTTTGCTTCAAGTATTCAGAAAGATGATATATTAATAAACTGCACTCAAAAATGTAAAATCTTGGAAATCTTTGTTGCAACATTAATTTTAGTGATTCAAATATTTTCAAAGAGTATTGCAACATATAGCATCATAAAATTTCTTCCAACAAACTTTCTTCCTAAGGTGTATTTTTTTACAGCGCAACACCTTAAAATTGCGGATTTTTGAATAAACCTATATATAGAAACATCCTCTATTCATAACTACCGATCCTATCTTCATTCGATACCAGCTTGAAAGATAACCCAGTATTGGGCAAAAACCTGTTCAAAGTCTGCAGTAGAGAGCCTAGAACAACGTTGTTCTAACGTCTTTACTGCGGACTATGGACAAGTTTTTGCCCATTGGGAGCTTTGAACAACTTTCCAATTAGAGAAACATGTGTTGTTTCAGAATAAACATAAATACGTCGGTTTATAGAAAATGATAAACAAATAGTTTTGATCCCAAGATTATGTACCAAAGTCTCTCTGTGGAGGAAAGTTTTTAGAGCATAGCTTCAGGCTTTCCAGCATGAAACTATGCTCACAAATCACTTCCCCACTCTCCTTCACACTTCTTTACTCTGCTATTTTAGTATATTTAAAGAAACTATGAATAGCTGATGATTATGACTAACCTGTGACTGAGAGTGTTTAGTTAAAGACCTGTGACTGAGAGTGTTTAGTTAAAGAGCCAGTAATTGATTGTTTTTTTCTACAGCAAAAAAAAATCAATTACTAGATCTTTAATTTAACACTACGATACTATTATTTGTTATTGTAAACATTAATTTTGAAACGATCCTAAGACGTCTTAATAAATGTTAGGTTCTAAATTCGAAAACAATTCTCAGTTTATACTACTCTTAGAGAGAGGTAAAGGAGAGAGAAAAAGTAGTTAATGCATGAATATTTGTTTTTTCCTTAGCCTACCATTTGGATCTATGTAATTTTACCTATGCTAAAACCTTTCACCTGTAGGGTAATTTTACCTATGCTAAGACCTGTCACTAGTAGGGTAATTTTACCTATGCTAAAACCTTTCGCTTGTAGGGTAATTTTGCATATGCTAAAACTTTTCACTTATTAGGGTAATTTGATCTATGCTAATACCTTTCACATGCCGGGTATTTTACATATACTAAGACCTTTCATCGGTAGGGTAATTTGAATTATGCTAAAAACTTTCTCTTGTATGAAAATATTACCTATGCTAAAACCTTTCACTTGTAGGGTAATTCTGCCTATGCTAACACTTTTCACTTGTAGGGTAATTTGACCTACGCTAGCACTTTTTACTTGTAAGGTATATTAAGATCTTTTATTTGTAGGGTGATTTTACCTGAGCTAAAACCATTCGCTTGCATGGTAATTTGACCTATGCTAAGACCTTTCCCTGTAGGGTATTTTGACTTAGCTGAAACCTTTTACCTGTATGGTAATTTGACCTTTGCTAAGACCTTTCATTCGTAGGGTAATTTTACCTATGCTACATCGGATTCATTCCATTTGTATATTTATGGCGGGTTTGTTTGAGCTTAGGTTCTTTAAATCAAACAAAAAATCACTGAAATTTAAGTTAGAGATGGTCCTTTTTAAGAATTCGCTTGCCCAATGTACTGGCTAATAATTAATCGTGACGTCATAGTTGATCTCAGTAAGCCAAAACTTGTTCAAAATTAACAGTGAAGACGCTAGAACAACGTTAGCGTTTTACTGCGGACTTTAAACAAGTTGTTGTCCACTGGGTTATAATTACGATATAACTTTGTCTGTTTTTAGCCACTCTAAGCAAATTTCTTTACATATTGATTTCTCTTTGATCATTTGAGAAGTTCTTAAGTTGAAGCATCGGATGGATGTGATGTTAAGCATCACTTATATCACTCATCCTAATAATATAAGTATTATTGCTGATGTGGCAACAAGAACAACAAGAACAGCAAGAACTATATTATTATACGTGGCATTACCCGACATTGTGTCTTTATTGAGGACTTTGAACTAGTTTTTACCCCCTGGGACAATAATAATCAACTTGGTAGTATTTCTGGACGTTACCCATCTGTCATACAACATCGGGTCAACGGCACATAAACTTCAAAATGACGTTATGCCACTGAGTAAGTCGTTTTGACATGTAACCATTTTAGATGCAAGATGCCAGCAAGAAAATATAACATCATCTGAAAACTATACTCAAAAACACTCCTACACGGGTGATGTCCGACAGTCACTTTCAGCTTTAGATCCAATTTGGAACTTCATTAGATGTGGATCGAACAGAGATACAACATTTTGTTTTTGCCAAGCAAAATGACTTATTCTTAATTAATTACTAATTAGCTCTTCTTTAATTAGCTCTTCTTAATTAATTGCTAATGATATCTTCTTGATTAATTAAAAATGAACCCTATTTTCTGATTAGTTGATCTAGTGTTTCTCCTCCGTGGTTATTAATTTTGAGGAAGATCGTTAAGAATCAGGACTGGATATATTTGCTATATATTACCTGTGGAAAAGTGTTTCTTAGTAAGTATAATTTTCAGCTTGAACTTTACTCAAAAAACGCTCCTTCACAGGTGATGACCGACAGTTATATTGCCAGACATCACCTGTGGAAAAGTGTTTCTTAGTAAGTATAATTTTCAGCTTAAACTTTACTCAAAAAACGCTCCTTCACAGGTGATGACCGACAGTTATATTGCCAGACATCACCTGTGGGAGAGTGTTTTTGAGTATAGTTTTCAGTTTTGAAGCTAAAGACTATGCTAAAAAGCACTCCTCCACAGGTGATGTCCGACAGTAATATTCAGCCTTAATTAACAATATCTAATTGGCTACCTGGTTTGAATAGCCCAATATTGGACGATAATTGTGAACACTTGAAAAAATGTGATGATAAAAATCTTAAAAACAAATATTTTTGTTCATATTACAAAATTATAAGCCAGTGAGCAAAAACTTGTTCAAAGTCCGCAGTTAAGATTCTAAAACAATGTCATTCGACGTTGTTCTGGCGTTTTTACTGCTGAATTTGAGCAGGTTTTTGCCCACTGGGAAGCCTCAGCAGCTACTTCTGTAAAGTTTATTTTATCAACCAGAGAAATATAAGAAAAATAACTTTCTACCCAATTATTACTAGTAAGAAATCTACATACTTCTAAAAGTTTATTTTGTCAACCAGAAAAATTTAAGACAATCTTCTACCAAATGATTTTTATGTTAAGAGATCTACACAGAGATAATAATGTGGAAGAGGGTTTTTTTTTAGCTATTTTAGCTATTTTACTAACGAATCAATTTATAATTTCGTTCCAAATTCATTTTCTCTGACATGCTTAAATATATTATACGTGACTAAATTCAACAAAAATGATCTGCTCAGAAGGGTGATATGTCACCGAACTTGCAATGGATTAGTTATTTCAGGACGAAGAAAACAATCAGTTGCAAGATCGTCGTATTATTTTTTACAAATATATAAATTTAGAATTAATTTTAAATTAAGCTTCTAAGTATGGTTTGTGAATTACTTTATTTGACATTTTTATGAAGAACAAATAAATAAACGAATAAAAAACATCTGACTACAACCGTCTGTTCATAATAACACAGTAGTATGAAGAACTAAATAATATATTGAAAAAATATCTCTCTAGTAATTACTTGCTAATTACCATCATTCAAAACAACTTTTATATATAAAATCTGGAAAGCACATTAACTATATGAATAATGTAAACAAAACTTGTAACTGGATGATATGCTCTATAATTAACTTTTTATACTAGATTCTCATTCGTGTTTCTTCACCAACGCATTTTTATATTGTCTTAAAAGAAAGTTCTGTATCAAACGATAAAGATCTCCTCTCCTAAACATTTCCCGCTTGTAATATTCACTCAAAAAAATAATTTTTATCGATAAAGAATGTTTTCTTTTTTCTTCTTCTTTTTTTTTTTTAATCCCGAACTTAACATATGAACATATGGATTTCTTTAATGAAATTAAGAACAAAAAAAACAACAAAAAAACAGAAGTAGAAAATTGAAATATATATATATTTATATAAAAAAAAAGCGCAATGACGTTAATTATAAATTGAAGAATGTTCTATTATATACAAGGAACAAATTTATAAAAAAAAAAGGTTTGAATATTAAATAGAAATAAACGAAGAAAGTTAATCGTTGTCTTTTTTTATAATGGCTGGAGAGAAGCAGATTCATCATCGAACATGTAAATTGAGAATCCAACATAAGTTTACGAGGAATCCATTATGTGTTTCATCAATACAATCGATTCAATGATTCGTTGATTTATTTATTGATTGAAAAATGAAATTTTAGATCCTTTGTTTTCTTTTTTTCAACGACATGTTATGTTAGTCAACTACAGATAATCAATAGTTTTTTAACAGAAAATTGTTAAAATTTAATCATTGTCTTTTGAACATCATAAAAGAGGGAAATGGGTGCGAAGTTGGGGGAACTGTGCTTAGTAGGTCGATAATTTATGTTGTTGTTCCGTATGGAATATTTTTGGTTGAGTTTAATTTTAACTCTGATTATACACTGCGTAATGGACACTACCACAGTCATCGATGACGTTACATGTAGTGTGTGTTCGCTAGGTAAAGGAAATAGTCACCCAAACGAACCGACATTATACAGTGAACACGTCTCGTCTAACTAACGTCGAAAAGGTGTCGTTTGACGTTGCCAAAACGACGCCTTTTCAATGGTGATTAGACGACGCGTGTCTGCAGGGTCTATTTTGTGCTCTCCTTTTTGTTGTTATTAATTGAGGATATTTTGCTTACTGGTACATGCAACAAACATCTCGTAAGAAATAACAAGGCAATAACCTAGTAATCAGCTACTATAGTACCTCCATGAACGGTGAACATTGTACGTAAGTTTAGAACTGTGCTCTAAGAGGCTAGATATAAAACATTTTAAAATTAGCTCATCTCGTTCATCTATATTTACCTGGAAGATTAGGAAACTTGTTTTCTCGATTATTTTTTTTTATTTTAACCGCTTTCACAGTTCTAACTACGTTCGCTTCGTTCTTCGTTCGCTTTCATAAATCATGTATAGCAGTCAAATTTAACGACAGCGAAGTTATCACAAACAATAATATTATAAACTTACTGGAACTTGTTTTTGGTCTTTTCAGGGGGATGATTAACATAGACTTCATGATTTGCCGTTTTGCTTCCTTTCATTCGTGGTTATATATTAAAATCTATGTTGCTCTTCAAATAATTTATAGTCGAACTGATTTCTTCAACTGCTTTTCTAGAATGAGATTAATAGATAATGGAATTATTAAAAATAAAATACAAACCAAATACATTACAAACAAGCAGAAGAAACAAAAAAAAACATTCTCCCATCTGTGTTTCCTACAAATAGAGAGCAGAACAACAAACATAGAATATAAATATGGAAATATGTCAAATATCAAGTTAAGCCAATCTATTCAGTTGGCAAAAACTTGTTTAAAGTCAGCAGTAAAGACGCTAGAACAACATTGTTCGACGTTGTTCTAGCGTCTTTACTGCGGACTTTGAACAGGTTCTTGCTTACTGGGTATTCACCAATTCATATAGCAGCGTAAATAAACAAGTCTGCAAACAAATACCTAGGGATTTATGTTTTGTGTAAATAGGATAAATGTTTTACCAAGTGTTCAGTATAATAATAAAGAATACAGTTCTTATGAATTCTAAAAAGTTATCATGAATGGCCACAAAGAAAATCAAGGAGTTTTTTAAACTTCCTTGGTGAAAATAAACGGCAAAAACTATCGCTGTTAAAAAAAAAAAAAGTTAAAAGAAAAACATTGTGCGAATCTTTTTTTTTTATTTCCTTATTGTAATTACATGATAACAAAGTAAGACATCGTATATGTTGTTTGATATATAGTTTTTTTTCATTTCAAAATGTGAATGTTCTCACTAAAAATTAACAACCTCGCCAAGATGAATATATTATATCCGTCTAGTAAGAAAAAAATTTACAGAGAAGAGTCAAAGATTTTGTAATGGATTGATTTAACCCTATCGAAGAAACCAATCCATCACAAGAACGTTGACATAACACACTTCTATGCAGTGTATTTTTTGTAGAATTTGGTAATGGTCTGTTACACTCTCAACGAAGATTATTTCTCGTCATCCTGAAACATCCCTGTAGGAACACAATGACGGATCAATGCTAAAATAACGTTTAAACGACACCACTTTGACGTTGTTTTGACGTTGGTCCGACGTCGTATAATCATTGGGATAGAATTTTGACAACAAATTCAGTCGCAGAACAGGAATACAAATTAAACTTATGTGCAAGTACGAATTCATATGCAAATTATTTTATATCGAATCTCCCAGTGGGAAAAATCGTGTTCAAAGTCCGCAGTAAAGATGCTAGAACAACGTCGTTCGACGTCGTTCCAGCGTATTTAAACGCAGGGTTTATAACGACTCAGTACACACAACGTAGCTAACGAATACGATCTGAAATAACTCAATATAAACTCTGTCGCCACTGTCAGAACTACATCGAAACAATATCAAAACGACGTCGCAACGTCTTTTTTACGTTGTTCCAACGACGTGCTCCCACGGATTATGTTTGTCAATGCCATCAATACCATACATGACAATATATAGTCCACATAAGGAGATAGTGATTACAGTTTTCGTTAGTCTTTCCGGTTGGCACTCGATGTATAGAGAAGACGTCGTTTTGACGCCTAGACGTCAAAACGCCTTTTCGACGTTGATTAGTCGTCGAATGTCTATAGTCTTTTATGCTGTGAGAATCTATATGAAAATCTTTATATCTATATCATGCTAAATATTAATGAGCAACCTCTGCCCAATGTGAATATGAATAGTTTCTCACTTGTAACTGAAGAGCTTTTTTTGGTTATATTTATTCCTTGATTATTCAAAGGGTTAAGAACACAAACTGCGTAGGAGTGAATTGTTAGACTAGTTTCTACGTTGGAACTGTATTATTAACACACACCCACAGAGCTTGCAGTTATTTAGGTGGGTGTTGAACTATTTTAATTTTTCTCTTAACACGTTTATGTTTTTATATATTCAGTGGGACGCGAGGTCTATTCAATATGTAAAAA
>JAULBZ010009378.1:0-10055 GCA_032360805.1 Neoturris breviconis
TGCAGCAGTGGCAGACAACCTATAGCTAGCTACCTACTAGCTACCATACATCAAAATTAAAAAAGGGATGCCATATAGCACAGTAGCGATATTTGGAAAATGGATTTGCGAAATTAAAGTTATGCAAATAAGCTTTCGCAAAATTTACTCTAAAATTGGTCTTTTGATCAAAACTGAAACTGCATATGATTCAGAAGAAATGGCAAATATACTTCAAGACCAGTATACATCAGTGTCTACCAGCCCTCTAACATCTAGTGTTAATAAACAAAATGTATTTCAAAATGAAACACTTACTGTACTAACATTGAATTTACTGAAGACGATATTGATATCTTTCTACGAATCTCGTGTCGCGCTTATATAATTCTATCCCGCCTCGCTCACACCGCATTGTAAAAGATACTCCTCCTCCTCGATCAAGAGAGAAGAAGCCCCTCTGGGATCGAGGTTGGATGAAGTGTTTTCTTCTGGAATTCGTTTATCATTCCTTCCAGATCAACATAGGTAACTATCTCCATAATGTGATTTCAATAACAGGAAGATAGAAAGTAGGCGCAAAGTCTTATAGTTGCTGGTTCCCAAACCTTGTCAACACACAGCACCAGACTTCTTTTTTCCCAGTTATTTAGCAAATAACTATCTATCCAACATGGAGAACCGGAAACTTATTTCCGGTTCTTTAGTCATCCAGGCTAAAAAACCGGGAGATTTTTCTACTGCGTAGAAATATAGCCTCTTCCATAGTTCGATTCTGGGGAGGGGCTCGCGGCATTTTCATGTTACGATAACTTTTTTTCAGTTATACCATAGATGGTTATACTAATGGTATTGAAATTTGGTGACTTTTCCTAACTTTTATTAAGAATTGGAATTATGGATTTTTCTTTTGAATATTTTGGTTATTTTTCCGGGGGTAGATTAATCCTAAACAGGGTCATTTTCTTAAAAATATAACACTTTGTTAAAACAGTCTATGTTGTTACTAGGCTATCTTTTCAACAAGTAAATGTTATTTATGGAAAGAATAAATATATGAATCTTTCAAAAATTACCGACCAAATTGTATATTTTACCGACTGGATAGTATATTTTACAGACTGCAAATTTACCGTAAATGATGACGTCAGGTACCAGTGACGTCACCAACTCAATATTTATGTCATTTACGTTTTAATCGTTGGCAGATAATAGGCCATTGTCATTTCACAGCATTCTGCAGATATTGTTGATGACGTCATAACAGGTGCCAGTGACTTCATCCTATCAAATTTTTTTTATTCCAAACTGTTTTTATTGAGTTGTCTCTATAAGTGTACCAAGTTTCATGCCATAAGCATTACTGGTTCGAAAAAGTGAGGCGAAAAAATCCCGTGTTGTAGAGAGAGGTCGGCCTTTGTCTGTAGATCAGAGGCTATATATAATAGATATAATAATAGATATACCAGTATTTTGACTATGGTGGCAACAAGCCCTGTGGGCAACAGGATGTTCAGGATGTTTCTACTAGATGGGTTTTGTTGCGCGGGTTACGTTTATCTGCTTGAGAGGGAAGAAATTGTTAGCCTTATTGGAAATTAGTTTGGCGGCCGTTATATCTCCTTCGTCCAAATGTCCATCTTCTGTGTATTCATTTGTTAGAAATTATTAACGGAAACCAGATATTCATTGGCGCACTTCTCAAATATTTGCAAAGCTACGTACGCATAATGTATAAATTTGAAACCCTCGTTTCGTTTATTTCTGTTCGGTTCCTGCTCGGTTCCAGCTCGGTTCTGATCGGTTCTGCTCAGTTCTGCTCGGTTCATGTTATAGTAACTACGATTTTCATTATGGAAATTTTAACGTTAAAATATTCCAAACATATCATGCCGAATATGACTTTTGCGTAAATCCTTAAATACCTTTTAATAAATAACGGTGATAAAAAAAATAAATAAATAAAAAAAATAGTACAAAATGAGAGAAAAAATTGACAAGAAAAAGAGAAGATAGAACTTAGCAAAAATATAAATCATACATAATATGATGATAAAAATATTATTACAAAAAAAAAGTTACGAAAAAAAAAATGGCAAAAAAAAAAGGTTAAAAAAAGGGAAAAAATTGGCAAGAAAAAAGTATATATTGTTAAAATAAACAACAAAAAAAATACTAATAAAAAAAAGGGAGAAGTTGGCAAAAAAGAAAGAAAAAATGTTAGAAAAGGCACGCCAAGCACGCCAACTTTATTAAGCACGCGAGCATGGAAGCATGTAAGCACGTCAAGCACGCCAGCACGTTATTTAGCAGACTCCGATAAAAAAGAAGGATAAAATCTATTCTATAAAATTGTATCTTTTCTTAAAGAGATCATCTTTATAAATATTTTCTTGCAAGAGAGCTTTGATAAATAAAAAGTACCGCGATAAACTTGTAGCTCTATGCAGACCGAGCAAGAGTAAGTTTTTCAATAAATAGCGATAATCGAAAAAAAGATTGAAACTTTTGGAAAGGGCTGGTGTCTGTTAATTCTATCATTTCTCTTCTTTCTTCTGCTTTTGCTTCTCCTACATTTCCGTGTTCAAAAAGGCAAGAAGCCCTGGGAACGAGGTTGCTCCTACATGAGCATTGATATCACCCTTGTCACTGATCCAGTAACAATCGCTAGTTATTTCATAGATGGTTATTTTAACAATTGTTAAAATTTATTTTGTCTCAATTGCCGACAGTAAAACATATCTTTTTTTTAAAAAAAAATCATGTTCCTAATACGATCAATTTCGCGTTCCCAGGGCTTCCCTGAGAACGAAGTTGTAATACGATATTTCTTTTACCAATGTTGGTAAATCATCTGGATCATTTAGAATCTCTGCTCAAATTTTATCTCTTGTTAAAACTGAATTTTCTGATCCACTTTCAAAACTTATTTCCCTATTCACAAAAAAATATCTGAATTGAAGCTTACAAACTATCGACCTAGCTATACTTTGTAATATCGATTAGATATTTGAAAAACTCAACAATACAAGCGTGTACACAGGTCTCTCGAAGCAAACAAGGTCCTTTATATGCAACAATTTGATATGAGAAAAAATAACTCTACCTCCTAAACTTTCTTAATTCGCTGTCACATATACTGAGAAGTTTTAAATTTAAAATTAAATTTAGCTTTGATCAACTGTCTTCGAAATGTAAAATTAGATTTTTGATCCATCATCCTTTTCTCAAGTAATCCAACTTCGTTCATAGAGCTTTTTCTCTAAGAAGCCCTGGAAACGACGTTGCAAGTAATCATTTCTCAAGAAAACGTTCTAGATTGGAACCAAGGATCAACTGCTATAGCAATCACCCTATTGCAAAAAATTGAAATTCGTTTATCTCTCCGGCTCATTAAAAGAAACAAACCTCGTTTCCAGGGCTTCTTCACCGCTCTTCCGTGTTCCGGATAGAATATCTTTCCTATCAAATAAGCGCCCCTCCCCTCAATTTAGTGCCCCAACAAAAATACGATAATAATGAAAATAGGAATAAGCGATAATAAAACTAAAGATAGTGAATATAAATATAGGAAAATATAGTACACACGGGATGTGTAGCAAAAATAGTAAATTATACTTACATTCATTCAATTTATAAATTTATATCCTTCAATTTTTCACCATGACTATGGCTCACAATTTTCTACATTTTTAGCTAGAAAAGCGTCCCTCTCAATTAAGCGTCCCCTCGATTTAGCACCAACTCTAAAACTGTCTGTTTTAAAAAGTAGCGCCCCCGCGGGGGCGCTAAAACGAGGAAATACGGTATTGTACTGTTGTATGGTAGCATATACGGTAGCATAATGGTAGCATATTTAGGTCACACAGTTCCGTAGGTCCAGGATAACATTACCAGGTCGATTAATCATTCTGGGATCACTTGCTTGTTGTTGCAAAAATCATCATCAAAATGGTAAGTAAACCTCGTGATCTTCCTCATTTATATATCCAAACCCATGTTGTAACTAAATATATGGCCTTTTACATTTACTAATTATAATAGGAACTAAAAGAAGGTGGAAATACCTGCAGATATTACTTGGTACTATATATGCTTTCACAAAAGTAAAAGAGACTTTATGCGCTTTTGAAATCTAGCATCTATAAAGAATGATATCCACAATGCGATCTTCCTATCTATTCTGGACCATTACAGATATGTGAACTCACCCCCCATTGTATAGGTGACACCCTCATCGACAGCATCCTCACACCCGCCTTGCAAATATTATATTAAACAAAAGAATCTACTTGCCCCCCCCCCCCTTTTTCCCCCCAAATAAACAACAGTTTGCATAGCTTCCCATATTCCAGGCCAAAGTGACTTTGTATGTATAGAACTAGGCTAGAATATACCTTCAGATCTGGATTAAAATTTTGCAGTGTTAACCCTTTACACTGTAAAACTTAATTCCCAAGCAGAAAGTGTGTATTTTTGACCACACTTTGAAGTTTCATAAAAATTGAACCACTACTGGACCAATTTGCTACAAATTTTCACCCTTTTATCTCAAAGGCAGTAGTCGTGAAAAATGCAAAAAAAGTTCTAAAAACAAACATTGTTACAGATCACTTGACCAAAGATGTGATGGGGGTAAAACCATTTTTTTTTTTTTACTTCAAAACGCAATAGTTATATGTTCTAAACTACACAAGCAACATTTTTATGTATTGAGAACTACGTCAGAAATAATCACTAAAGATTTCTGAGCGGAAGCACAAGTAGAACTGGGAAATCTAACCTTTGGCGCAAACCTTGCGGAAATCATATATAAGGATTTATCTTATTCTCAGTCATTTTTTAGACCTTTTAAACAGTTCTTTCAATAATTCAATCACTTTGCTACCCAAATATTGACCTGGAACCTGGTTTTTACATGATAATTTGTACACTAGAATTGATTTTTGACAGTTTTGGCAGTGTAAGTGTCCTAACAATAATATGTGAGAAGTTTGGACGCAGTCTAAACGTAATTTAGCATATCGGACCGTTATGCAGCAGGGCTAAGGTCATATGATGTGGCAAGGCCAGGGCTAAGGTCATATGATGTGGCAAGGCCAGGGCTAAGGTCAATTTGATTGACCTACAGCTAGAGCTGTACTCATTGCGAACGGGCGTTCCACTTTACACAACGCATTGTGTCTTCTATTCATCCTCCCTTCCCACGTGGTCGTGATGATCGTTACGCTAAATTACATTGCATCTTAATTACCACTTCTCACCCAATGTTTAAACTGAAAATATTGCATGACCACTTTATAAAAAATTTAAGACTGGGACAGCAAAGCATTATCAAATTATGATTGGCAGAACACTGCGATGGAACACAAATAAGCGCAAGATGAAAAAGTAGAAACTTCAACAAAACCCTGCCTATTTATTTATTTAGATAATTTTAGGGGGCGCTTATTCGAAGGGGGCACTTATTTGAAGGGGGCGCTTATCCGACAGGGGGGGGGGGTACTTAATCGAGGAAATACAGTATTTGCTATTGGCGTAAAGAACACACCTCGAGCACTCCTGGGGTGTTCCGAAAATGACCAAACATAAAGGACTCGCTCTGTGGACCTTAGGGAAATAATAAGGTTTTTGGGACCCGATGTGCAGGCTTGTGGTAAAGAAAGGGTTAATTAGGGGATTAAGTTAATGTTTGAACAGTAATTTGTCAATTACCGTACTCCGTAAATTCAATCATTGAATTAGAGTTAATCTGCTTTTTGTACAACTATTTTTTTTTACAAATACTGACCCTAACGGGTAAAGGAGAGGATTCAACATGGAAGAAGGGATCTTGCAGTGGGGAAAAAATATTTTTCTGGTATATCTTGACTACACGATCATATTTTCCACCTTAAAATTGAGTTGGTCAGAGGACTCAACCATGCATATTTTTTAGATCCGCCTTTATTGATCCGAGACAATAATGTATCTTAAGAAACCAACAGAAACATTTGAACCATTTTCTTTTCTCAAAATAATTATGACAGTTAAGGATCCATCCTTAACACTAGTTAACCACAGGCTGGATGAGTGTTTACTTTGATCAGCAGATCATTCTGCAAATTAGCTAGTCGTGCCGTCGTACCGCGACCCTCCTTTTAGTTCCTGCTCTCAGTCAAGCGTTTCTGATTCCTGGAAGTTTATTTACTTTATCAATTATATCTCAGATCATCTTTCCAATCATTCGATCTTTGTGGTTTTAATTACGTTTATTCATTATCAAGTTATTTATTACATATGTTAAAAGAGTTATTCAAGGGTTTCCTGATTCTGGGAAGTTATTTATAAATGATGTATCGTTGCTTGGTTATCTTGTCGCTAGCAATACTTTGCATGGCAGTCAAACGGTCCACTCTGTTGGTTAATTTGTAGAAAGATGTGTACAATTGTAATAATTGCTTCTACACCTTCTTATGGTGAACTTCTGAAAATATGTCCTATTAATATTTAAAAGTTCAATAATGGCATAGCTACAAATTGCATTAACAATCGTTAGGGACCATCTCCAAAATTTGTTCCTAGGGGAAGAGTGCTGAATCAACGATCTTTGCAACCTTGTTGACTTAACACTCTTCATCGTAAATTAATTTTTTAAATAAATTTTGGAGATGGTTTCTTACCCTGACCACCCTTACAATTTCGACAAGGTATACATACTACACATATATAATTTTCTAGTTTCTATTCTACTTCTATTTTAGACTTCTTATGTATGTTGTATTTTAACATTTTAGGCAGGAGGAATGGAAAGAGCTGAGAAGTCCGGTAAAATTAGAGACGAAGAAAGGGAGAGCATATTTGGTTATGTATATGGTGTATCTGGACCTGGTATGCTTTTTTAGTGCTCAAAGTAGTAGAACAAATAATCACTGTGTAAGAGGGATTATTGAGCATAGCTTCCGGCTTTGTAGCTTGAATTATGCTCAAAAATTACTCCTCTATAGTGATTATCTGCTCTTATTTCGTGATTTTAGACAGTTTTCAAACACCTTGAATGTTGATTTGTGTAGAATGGATCAGAAGTATCAGTCAAAACCACGTGTTTGGTCATTTCAGCTAACTTTTGCTGCAGTAGAATAAATAAGGGAACTTTAAGGCCCGTTGCAACTCAGACAAAATTTCTGGAAAAATTAACCAATCAGATCACTTTTCCAGCCAGAAAATTTTAAAATTTGTCCTTTACTGTATATAATTTCCTATCCGAGAAAATTTTGCCTTTATGCCAATTTCATGATCATTGACTTATGATCTTCTAGCAGTATGCATTGGGAATTTTATCCTGAATAAATAAACATATAAACACATAGTAGTTAAGTAATATTTTGACATATATACACTGTAGATATTGATTTTCATTGCTCCTATGAAGCATATTTAATAATCTAGAAGGCCTGAAGCAATGCTCGAAAACCCCTTCTCCACAGTGATTATTTGCTCTTATTTTGAACACTGTTACATATTATTTTAGTGGTCATTGCCGAAAACATGGGTGGATCTGCTATGTACGAGCTGGTAAGTAGATAGTACAAGCCTGAATATAACTGCCAGACAGTTAGACCTGAGGAGGAGGAGTGTTTTGAAGCTGAAAACCATGTACTCAAATAGCACTCCTCCACAGATGAGGCCCCACTGTTATATTCACGATTGATAGGTTCAATGACAAGATATCATTCAATATCATAACAGCTGACTCACTGCTCTTTTTTACATCCTGTATTTTATTCATACATATAACTCTCCTTTGCAGATACTCAAGTACCTATTTTCCTCTCCAGGTTCGTGTTGGTCATGCTGAATTAGTTGGTGAAATTATTCGTCTTGAGGGTGACATGGCAACTATTCAAGTCTATGAGGAAACTTGTATCTTTTCACTATCGCCTTGGTCTTTTTACCAGCTATATTGTTTCTATATTTCATGTTCATACAATTGAGATTTTATACTTTAATATGAGAAACTCTCTCACAAGGAGAATCTTTGCAAATCTTTTAAGAAATATAACTCGCAAAAGTTTATCTTTATGAAACTTAATTAACTCATGGTTCTGTTGTTCTAAAAATACCTCATAAACAAAAACAACAAACCAAACACAAAGACATAAGGGACCATCTCCAAAATTCGTTACCAGGGGAAGAGTGCTGAATCAATGATCTTTCAATTGATTGGTTTCTTTGTCCTGAAGAAACCAATCAATTGCAAGCTCGTTGACTAAACACTCTTCATAATAGATTAATTTTTTCTCAAAATTATTAAATTTTACTTTTTTAAAGCTGCTAAGATATCTGCTTTTGGTAGCGAATTTTGGAGATGGCTCCTAGCAACAATAATTCATAGTATTGTTTATCTATTTTGATTTTCTCATAGTTTACATTTTATTATCTCCTTTAGACTTAAAAACTGTGAAAAGTATTCCGGATTTTGGCGTGGTCTTCTCAAACTCCTTGTTTTAATTACAATCTCATGGATTTATGTCAACCAGCTTTTTAACTGCTTATTATTATAGTTGTCTCCTAATGAAAACCAACTTTGATTATATATATGGTCATCTGACCCACAACCAAGAGATAGGAGAGGGTGGTATAGTTCTACATAATACTTACCAACCTGTTTGTCTTCTGTTTGTAGTTTCCCCAATTTCTATGAGTTAATAAGAAGTTAACTAAGGTTTTTATCGGAAATCCGTTTTCCAGAGATCCACATCTTTTATTTCCACCCCTCTGCCTGAAGCCTTGTTAAAAAATCTCTTCTCCGCAGTGCTCTTATTTTGATTGTATTATTTTAATCTTAACTATGCAAACAGCTGGTGTAACTGTTGGAGATCCGGTACTGAAGACAGGCAAACCATTATCTGTTGAGCTGGGACCTGGTATTATGGGAAGTATTTTTGATGGTATTCAACGTCCATTAAAAGACATCAACGAGTTAACGCAAAGTATTTATATTCCACGTGGTGTTAACACAAAAAGTTTGAGTAGGACGATACAGTGGGAATTTACACCGTCTTATGTAAAGGTATTATTTTATAAACTATTTTGTCGGAAACAAAGACAAATGTTATTACCGAGCGTGTAGTAACTAGTCAACTTTTAATGTCTACTCAGCATTGAAAATTTATTGTTTGTAAGGTGTATGCAGTGGTCGAAATAAGAGTAGATAATCACTCTGTGGAGGAGGAATGTTTAGCATAGTTTCAGGCTAATTTATAGCTTTATAAAGCTATCTTCCAAAATTACTTCTTCACAGTGATTATTTGCTCTTATACACTGTTCTTCATGCAACTTTCAATGTCCAGGATCTTCACTAAATCTCTAGTTTCACCAATACATATTTACAACTACTGCATTTAAAACATCAGAATTTGCTTATTTGGTTTTGAACACTTTGTTGTTATTCCTATTTTCAAAAAAATATATTTGCAGGGAAGAGTTCCAATCCAAAGATCTTGCATTTAATTGTTTTTTTTTTAATACCGAAGAAACCAATCAATTGCAAGTTCGTTGACTTAACACTCTTCATCGTAGATTATTTTTCTCAAATGTATTGGTTTTGGCTTCATTAAAGCTGTTAAAATATCTTCTTTTTGAAACGAATTTTTGAGATAGTTCTTTCAATTTTGGAGATGGTTCTTTTAATCTTTTATACAAAGATTGTTTAAACTTTAGGGACCATCTCAAAATTTTGCCTCAAAACTAATTTTTTGGTAGGGTTAACTAAAATCAACGAAAATTGTCAAAAATTCAACAAAAATAAATATGTACAGAAGCGTGCTAGGTCAATGAACTTGTAATGTAATGGATTGGTTTCTTTGGTATGAAGAAACCAATCCATTGCAAGATTGCTGACTTAGTACTCTCCTCTGTAGCTTTTATTTTTGAGACACTCTATTAAAGTACTCTTCTACCTTTATTATAAGAATATAAATATTACAAATTATGCCAGTAAAGTGTTCAAAAAATATATATATTTGCTGTGGAGGAGCAGGGCTCGAAATAACAGCCAGTCATCACTGTGGAGGAGAGATGTCTCTCCTCCACAG
>JAULBZ010009379.1:0-10052 GCA_032360805.1 Neoturris breviconis
CTCGGGTTATGACGTCATATTCGTAACTCGGGCCCGTAACTCGGTTTTCTTAACTCGGGATTTCCGAACCTCATATTATTCATATATCACTCATTTTCATTCAAAATTTTAAAACTCAAGAAAATAATTTTATTCTACAAATGCATAATTTAGGAGCAGTTGCATTTTCTGTGGGTAAAAAAAGGCAACATTTAAGAAAGGTGACTACAATTTGAACAAAATTGGGACAAAGTAGCATGTCTGCATAAATTTTAACCTCTAGTTAAAACTAGTTTTATTAAAATAATCATAAAATTGACTGCTAAGAATTCGATACACACAATGGAAAACAGAGTTCTTTAGCATTTTTCTTTTTCATTTTGAGATGCAGCTGAATGACTTATCCATGTTCACTTTATTTTGCAGTGTTCAAAATAGAACAAAAATCACTGAGCAAACACTGTTATGTACAGAAAAACTCACCTTGATTTTCATTCTCTATGGTTATTCGAGATTCAATAAACATATCTGCTACGTGAGCAATGTCAATTATATACAGAAGGCCAAAGATAATTTTCGTGCCATTTGAGGTACCATAGCCAGGATTTCCAAAACTGCTTTTATACGACAAGATGTATGTTTGCAGAAATGCAGTAACGATGGTCAACAATAAAATAAACAGCTTCCATGCAAACAACTTTGTGTTATTTGGTGCGAATGTGATTGCGCAAGATCTGTAGCAAGAATCACAAATAACTGTTAGTGCATTACTTCGAACAAAATGCCAAGAGCATTTATCAATTTTTTCAATCTTTAAAGGGGCACATTTAAAAGTTGGGGAGGAGGAGGGAGGAGGGGTTTATTGCTTAATGAAAAAAGGTAAAACATTATTTCCACACAGTATTATACATCATTCCATATTACACGTATTTCATGTATTTCCATAAACAAATATGTGTATGACAATTGCCCTCTATATTGATCAGATATTTGCAAGTACAAATCAGACCCTTCCGTGAACAAAAGCACTGGTGTGCAATCTATTGCACGCACAAACTGCATATAACTATTTTAGGCGTGCGATCTTCCTGACATTTTTTAGACTCTGAAATTTTCTGGGTACGTTTAGTGTGTGTCACTTATCCATTTGACATAGATATTGAAATTTTGACCAAAAATAGGTGATTATGGACCTTTAATGTACCTCTGTTACCTAAACAGATTCATTTACTTTCTACTGAATAAAATAGAATTTAAAAATAATGTTAATAATGTGTTAAAGCACGGCTTTACTTTCTAAGGAAAGTTTTCCACAAAGAACATTTTCCTCACTATCAACATTCAAGGGAAGATTGACCATTGACTGCTGTTTATAAATTTGTGATTGAAATGTGTGCCGATGTTTATTTTTTTCTGCTGGTTCAAAAAAGCACATGGGAAATTCACTTGAAGTTTATCATTTATATTGGAACTTAAGTACATGTAATATAATTTTACAAAGAGGATTATTTGTAGGCATACAGTGTGAGGATGTTGAACTACTGAGAGCAAGTTTTTAGAAGACAATACAAAGAAATGTTTGATTGTATATAACATAAAGACGGCGCTGATCACAACATGACAAAATTAAGATTGCTAATCAAACATTCTCCTGTAAATAGTAAAGTAATATTTTTCTCTACGTTTCTTCTTAAAGCTAAACTCTATTTATATTGAATGTACTTTCTTCTACTATACTATTAATATTTTAAAAGTTAAAACAATTGACGAGTGCAATGCTACAACTTTACATGCAATGTACCGCACGATTAAAATATTTAAGAAGTGCCTGCAAATACAGTACAGGAAATATGGTATTAGGAACTGTCTTAAAACATCTATTTCACTAGATTTTTTAAAGAAGCTCAAATCATATAAATGGATTGGTTTCTTCTGTACAAAGAAAGCAATATATCATTTGCAAGAGTTCACTCAGTACTTTCCTCAGATTATAATTTTGAGATGATTCGTAAGGTTATGTGACACATAATTTGTTGCTTCTGCACATGTCATGTTTGGTGCTACATTATTGAATCAAATTAGTAAATACAGCACATCGAGAAAAGAAAAGATGTCTTTTACCTATTTCCAAATACAATTCTCTAAAAATACAAAACATGAATTTGTACTGCTAGATAAAGGTACAGTATTCCAAACTGTATTAAGGATAGTGCCCAACTTTATTTCAGTATTTTATAAATGTGTTGAAAATGGTTTTTCATTTCAACTACGTATCTCAAATAGAATAAAAATGAATATATATTGAAAATATATATTTTTTTATATACATTATTCTACCTCTGGTAAGCTCTATGTACCCAATAAATATTGTGTCAAGACATTCATTCGAACCCATTATCCCTAAAAATCTATAATATATGCTTCACAAAACTTATGTTCAAATGATCCTCATCTCATACGTAAAAAAACGTTGCCTCAAATAATTATTATTATTATTATGTAACAAAGTCTCTTTAAAAAAGCTCATTTTAGCGGTTGTCCAACCTTTTCTTTTTACTATCTATAGGCAATGGGCACTTGGAGCTTGTCAAAAATAGAAAAATGTAAAAAGAAACGATATTTTCAGTTTCTTCTAATAAATAAGCAAATAATGCTAGTTGCATAGAGCATTTCCTTATGCTTTAGAAAATGTATACCTTTGTAGGGAACAAACATACTATGTTATACTAAACATCTGATAGGTTGGACACTATCCTTAAGCTATGCAGTCTTTACTATTAAAGTGTTAAATGCATCTGCAATTTTTAAAACTAATCAATTTCAACCCAGTAAGCAAAACTCTGTTCACAGTCTGCAGTAAAAGTGGCGCTAGTACAATGTTGAAAGACTTTATTCTAGCATCTTTACTGCTGACTTTAAACATGTTTTGCCTACTGGGAAGATCATGGATACAACACTCTTCTCTAAACTTTGATTTAAACCTATATTTTAATTGCATTTATTTCTGTCTCACTTGTGAGTAATTATCAGCATATACTTGCTGACATTGCCACTAGAGATATCAGTGTTTGAAACAAGAGTAAATAATTACTGTGGCACACTAGTAGAGTTGCTGATTTGTAATTCAGAGGTATCCAGTTCAATACCATCTCTGGACACAAATTTAGCAACTTCCCTGGAAGCACTACCGTGTTTCAGGGCCTTAGAGCTAGTTAAGGGGTTCTTAATTAATCCGAGGAAGAATAACATCTGGAGAGGGCCAAGTACCCTAGTAATGGACTCGACCTTGAGAGAGGGGAATGATTTCTTTTTTAAGTAAGAAAATCTCCCACTCATACTATTTCTGATATGAAGCAGAAAAAGAAAAGAAATCCTCTTTGATAAACAAAAACATTGGGTTTAAAGTATTTCCCAAAAATTAATTAGGAAGTAAATTAGGAAGTTGAATACCTGAATTCCAGGGTCATCATCATCAAGATTGCAACTTATTGAATTGTGAGGAGAAGGAATTGGTTCTGGTTCCTTTTCCTTATTGCTAACGTTTTGTGCAGCAGTAATACATCTCTGTTCAAGGGTATTGTGTAGTTGTTTATAGACTATGAAAAAGAAATGCTTTTATCAAGAAGATTAAATATTATTGGACGTTTTTATATCCAAAATTACATTTGGGGATGCGTTTAACCTTCAGCACTGTAAATTTCCAATACTGGGAAGCAAACAATGACTCTATATTCGGTGTAGCAGTGTATTAAGTCATATAACAAATTTCCTTATGTGTTTTTCCAAACACCTTTCCAAACCCCTGATTTCTATATTTTTTAAAAAAATAAAAACGAGAAGTTTTGTCGACATTTTTTCATTTGTACAAATATTTTACCTAATCAATATTAGACATTACCAGCGTATGATAGCGCAACGAAAATAAACTTCTGTTCACCAAATTCTGTTTACTCAAAACTTAATAGTGTGGTTAATCAAAAATTGACATTAAAATAATGACAAGGTAACACTTAATAGTACTTAAAGGAGCACTCTCCCGCTATGGTCCGTGTTTGTTTACATTTGATTTTTGAAAAACAAAGCAAAACCGATAAAAAAGCCACGCATTTTATCTAACATGGTCACAATATAAAGCAGACCGAATATATACTAAAGAAACGCGCAAATAATGTTAACAAACAGAAACATGTAGTTTTTGTTCTGCATGCAGTTAGCCACGCAGTATTATGAACGAAAATAAAGGACTTCATAAAAGCTGAGTTTTACGTAATGGAGCAGAAGAGAGAAATCTTTAGGCCTCCATATCGAGTTGATTTAGTATCCCTTCATCTTTTCTGTCACAATAACTGACGGGTTTTAGATATGAATGAATGGAATAAACAACCTGTCTTGTCTAACAAATATAATGCTGAACCATAATTAAACATAAGAGTTGGTTTACACTGTTTCCTTTCTAAAAAAATTATGGATCTAACTCATTGATTTTATTCATTGATCTTAGACTTTCTGAAAATATTAAACACACAATTTTTTTGAATATTTTTTTGTCAATCATTAAAAATTTGACACAGACATAATTATATATTCAATGTAAACAGAGCATAAACTTTCTGTAATAAATTTCAAATACTATATGCTACATAATAACATACGATATACGAAAAGAGATATCTATGATAATGAGCACGTGAATTAAGAATAGGAATAAAACACGCGCTTATAATAAGTACTTTTTCGAACATTTTTTTTCTTCGACAATGTTTACAAAATGGCGGTCGTTAGTGGTCATTTTGCTGATCGCGTTGGAAGTTTTTTGTAACTGCGCGCTATAAATATAAAGAAAACTTTATTTAAAATATCAAAATAGATGAAGTTGGTTTTGGTGAAAACGTCGGTGATGTTTTTAAAGGATGAAGTGTTTGCTGACACATAAAATTGAGAAAAAACATACTAAATACCGACCTCTGGGTGAGGTTTTTCTTTCTTTTTCAGTTATTTCTTTTGAAGAAAGTTTTTGTAACTTTATTTACATTGCTAAAGTAAGTCCAGTGTATAATAGATATTTTGCAACAAAAATTGGAAGCAGGTGTGACAGTTTACGTGGATTTGGAAGCATTTCCAAGTGGAAAAACTTCCCTTTTCGTTCTATGACAACAAACTGATTAAAATGGGTGACATTTAAATCGACCACCGGGATATGTGTCAATTATATGCTGTCACAAGACAAAAACAAACAATAACATGAACAATACAACAATCAAAGGTACGGTATTGAAAGTAGCCCACCAAACCAAGTGAAAGTTAAAGCTAAGCACATAAATATGATTAGTATATACAAATTATACAGTGTTTGAAATAATGTCTTTAGTGAGATGGTAAAGTTTCCGGTCAAATAAACAATTGGAACACCTTTTTCAAGGTGAAATATTGTTAAGTCACGGTGGAGGAGAGTAGTGAAATTTCATATCAAGACTAAACACCCAAATTGTACATGACATTAGGATTTAATGTCCTTATTATTCAGTTGATATAGTTTCAGGTCAAATCACTGTGGAGGAGAGTAATTTCATATTATAGCCTGAAGAAATGCTTAAAAACCACAACTCAACAGTGAATATGAATTGCATACACACATTATACATCATAGCATCATGCACTATGCAGTTGAATAAACAGTGATTTTATGAAAATCGTTATTTACCGATGAGCTGCCATCAAATTTTGTTGGTACCATTGTTTCCTGTCCTGTCCTAAACGTTGACATTGACAATATTGTTGATTTTCGTTGATTAAAAATGTTGTTGTCAGCAGAATCGTTGAGTTTTGTTAAGCATAAATGTTGACGTCAGCAATATCATTGAGTTCTGTTGAACATAAATATTGATATCATTGAGTTCCATTGACCATAAACGTTGACATCGATGATATCGTTGAGTTTCGTTGATCATAAAGATTGATAATGATGATATCGTTGAGTTTCGTTGATCATACTCATTGACAACGATGATACAGTTGAGTTGTTTTTGTCAGGCTGGAGTCATACAAATACGGTAACTATTTGAACTTTAATATGAATATATTTTAGACCAGATAAACCTGTGAGGGTTTAATAGTCTGACAAAACTAAACCGATCCTCATATTCCTTTATAACAAATATGAAATATAAAATAATATCTGTTTCTTTCCCCATTTTTTTTAATAATTATATCAACAATATACGGTACGTTAAGCGAGGAACTTTACAACGAGGATATATCAGCATATACTCACCAAAAAATGTAAAGAAAAGTGTTCTTTAGGGCAGTATTACTCGCGAGTAGATGTAAACAAGTAGCGCTACAGCTGCCATTATGAAATCGAATGTTTACGTAAACTGCGGAAATTACGGTATTTGGTTTTATGATGGATATGCAATGTCGGCATTTTTGTTTGTATTTTTCCTTTTGGCTCTCGGTAAAAATTACCGAGAGGGTATTTTCTTATTTTGATCACGCGCAAAATAACTTTCAAAGAATATTCTTTTTATATACGATCCCTTCGGCGAGACAGTTGTTTTGGGCAAGATGATTATTAATTTAATCCAAAAGTATCTTGGTAATTGTACGCACTAGAGTAAAAGTGTCAAGGATAAATGGAGTTTTAAGGTATTTATCTCTGTTGATTCTCGTATTTATTAATGAGGACAACTATTTTGCAGGTTTCTTATGTTTTCATCAGACTATTCCAACTAAAGCTGTTTCGAAATTTAAAAATTATTTTCTATCAAAAGGCTTTTTTGTTTTATCTACCCCAAATGTCACCCCTTCTACATATTAGAATATACTTTTGTCTAGTTTTGTCTAATTATTTACTCCTTTTTTGGCAGCTGTAAAAAATATATTTTACCTTTTTAAAATCTCTGGAAACACAGTGGGAAATAGTTGTAGTTACTGTTTACTTTCAATTTTTATATTAACAATAAAGAAGCACTTTATGTAGAGATCCTAATGATATGCATACATGCTACGAATAATTGTTAAGTTTTTTTGTCTGCCGTATTTAGCCTAACCGGAGTGATTAAAACCAAATTTTATTTTATGGTAGACAGAACTGACCAATCAATCATATTATGTAAATGTAGTTCCAAAATTCACGAATAAATAAAAAATAAAATCATAGCTAAACCTCCTCCTCTGACAATAGAATTTTTGAAGATGAAATTTTACTGATTTACGTGTTCATAAATTCTGATGTCAACATAGCTACATTTTATTAAAGATAATCATATAGCACAAAGAGACTTTGCTTAAATTTATTCTAATCGTAAGCACAATTTTAAGCATAGTTTAAATTAAGATAACTGTTTTTTGAGTATATACATGCTAATGATTATCTTTAATTTTTCTTTTCAAATTGCAAATCTTTTAAGTTCGTTCGCTGAAATGTTTTTAGTAATAATTGATTTCAACATCTCCATGTTATTTTCGAGTGTATTAAATGTGTACATGCATTCGAGTGTTGCTCCTCCTCCTCCTCCTTGATCATGATCATTTCTGTTGTGTTTAAATTTGGTTCTGTAGTTTTCTGTTCTTTTAATCTGTCTAGTAAAAATACACTTCAAATTCGATATAACTTTATTACTTATTAGCTCAGAAAAAGCTCTACACAAGTTGGCTGGTACTCGTTCAACTACCTCCTTGCTGTTCCTTATTACTTTCATTGCATATTGATCATGGCAATTTTCCACATCAGGAATGATATCCAATTGTTCCATTTTGTCGGGGACAACTTTAAAATAATGGTAACCACTGATATGCCAATGACAGGTAATATTTTTCATTTTTTAATTTTTATTCTCTAAGGAAAAATAAGTATATTTTTATAAAATTAAAACATTTAGAACTACAAATATTTTCCCAGTTCAAGATTCCACACAACCAAAAATAATGAAAGCAAATAGCAGATGAGATAAATCTGTAACAATCCGAAAGTAAAAGTGAATAAAATAACTGCCGGACATCACTGGATGACAGATTTTAAAATATTTTCTCTCTATTTGACAGAATCGACAGTGATGACTGGCAGTTAGTTCATTTAATGCTTAATACTATTCAATTTTACTCATAATAGTTTCTCTAAAATAGTTAGTGAAAATAAACCTAGTGATTGATGATATTAGCTGAGTAATGTTACCATGTAACATAAAATAATCGAAATATATTCGTTTAACTTTTATATTATTATATTTGACAACATTAATTAAAATTATTTGTTTTTGGTTGTCTCCTCCTGTATGGTCGACGCAAAAATTCGTCCATTGCTTTGATACATAAATTCCATTCTTCGCTTGATTTCATTGATTGTGGGTATAATTTATATAGCAATGTTTTGATAATTTCCACGTCACCCTTTAGAATTTTTTCTTTCCTTTTTTTTCCTCTAACATTTTTACCTAATAAATCATCTGGATTGCCTAGAAACAAATATTGAAGCATCTGTTTTGCAAAATTTTTTGCACTGCAAGAATTTCTTGCAACCCCCCCTTTTGATGCTAATTATTTGTGGCGATAGTACCAAGTCATGACGGAACTCTCTGGCTTTAACAGCTTTTTCCGTCATGACTTGACATACATTCTTTTCCTTGTTTTGTTGGCAATTTTTTCCCAGAATTATTGCTTCCAGCTTTTCAATTTTCTTGTTCATTTTAACTAGTTGATATTTCATATCAATCATTTTGCATTTCAAATGTTTATTTTCATCAATTAGCTTTTTCGTCATTTCTTTAACTGGTGTCTGGCTATTATATATTATCTCACTGTAAGTTACACGATTCGAGAATCGTGTGATTATTTAGCCGGTTAAGGTCTCGTTCGTTAACGGAATTAACCAGACAAATCACTCCACCAACTAAGGACGGCCATGCACCATAGAATCAAGAAAGGGCTCTCAACCTGTCAATCCTTACTATGTCTGGACCTGGTGAGTTTTCCCGTGTTGAGTCAAATTAAGCCGCAGGCTCCACTCCTAGTGGTGCCCTTCCGTCAATTCCCTTAGACGTCATTTTTGTTCTTAGGCTTAATTTTTTTCAATTAATCCCTAAGTTTTTTAGAATCATCCGTCCAAATTGCCAACGTGTCGTATTTATTTCCGTCAAATAATATATAAAATTTGTCTAGGTTATAATTACAATGCTCGCATTCGGGTTGTGTCGAATGATCTAATAATAATAGTTCTTATAATAATTTATTTCTTCCTTAATTTTGTCTATCTAATCCATCGTCCTTTTCGTCGAACATAGCATTTATCGTGACTTGCGTCTATTCATTTGGCTATGTCCAAACTTTTCATTTTGTTGAATCTTTACTTTTCTTCCAAGCTTGTCTAATCTCTTCCTTCTCGTCTGGTGGTACTGTCGTTCAAACCGCCCTCCTCCACTATGAATATGATTCATCCATATCAAAGATCCATAGTGCAGGGTTATCATTTGGAGAGCTCGTGAGTGACTATTGGAATGGCTATTCTTATGACATAGACATCCTCGAACATTGGTTCGTTTTTCAATATGTGGTCCCTCAATAATCCGTATTTCTCCTCCTTCTGTCTTTCTTTTCGTTCGAGGTGCTCATGTGACAATTCATAGGTAACCGTCACTTCCACGAGAATGGCCTTCTTGCCGGTTATGATAGTAATATCCGGCCTATAAGCAACTGCTCTAACCTTCCACGTCCTCTCTCTCTGAACAGTGCCGCCAGCGCATGCTCGGCTCCTCTTCAATTCCTTTGCGATCTTATCACATACGCTGTTGTGGCGTTCCGAGATGATAGAATGACTGATTGAGCATTGATCCAGCACATGGATGTCTGTCTCCGCCACTGAGCAGTTTCGGCACTTCTTTTCTTCAGGATTTCTCCTCCCTCTGGTTCGGTTTATGTTCGTTGGTAGTGTTCCAGAGAGGATTTTCAGAGAGGTAATCAGATCTCTCGAGCTGAAAGACGTGGAGTACCATATCCAATCTCGTTTAAAGGAGAACTAAGGTCTGGAAATTTTTTTTCTAAATTTTAGTCTAAGATGTCTAATAAATCATAAAATATCA
>JAULBZ010009380.1:0-10052 GCA_032360805.1 Neoturris breviconis
TTAAAAAGCAATACATACTGGCATTAAAATCAATGCTTAAAATCAGACCGATTGTAGTATTATTATTTCTTGTGTTCGTAAGTAACTACACGCGTGCAATATTATTATTGCTACAGGCAATCAAATTTGACGAATATCTTAATTGGAAACAGACTGATCTCGCTAAAGTTAATATTATCGCTGTTGTGGCAGTAGCGGTACCAACTTCCATTGCGATATCGCTAATAGCAAAATACATAAAAGACTTTTACATATTATTATACGGTATAATGTCCTTGGTAGTGGCCACACTTGCTATCGTATTATTATCTTATATACGTACAAATCCGTTGCTATCGAAAGTATTGGCATACGTTAATGTAATATTTTCTTGTATTAGCAGCGTAACATTCCACGTGATGGCAAGATCTTTGTTGTTGCAATTTGCTCCTGTTAAGATAAGAACAATTACTGATGCTATAAGAAACACTCTCTTTGAACTTTCATTTGGCGTTGGGGGAGCAACGTTCAAGCTGGCAGCTGCCTACACAAAAGTTTATATGTTATCATTGTCATTTATAGTTATGACTTTTCTTATATGGTTAATATTTGACCGAAATAGTTACCTAAATATAAACGTTATAGAAATTTCAAAAAATGAAACAGATGAAGAAGACGAACTTCTGATTGGAAATTCTCCTTGAACATTGATAGACCTATTCACAAACACATGAAACTGAGGTGTTGGCTGCTCAAAGTAGAACTTGTTGAAATTCAATACGGTAGTATTTTACGCTGTTTCATCGAACCTTTTATTTATGGCGTGTATTCACTACATCATTTGAAGGTGGTGGTTGAGTGTGGAATGTCAGACGTTCTTTTATTATTGTCTTCCTGTATTTCCGATTATTTTTAAATGAAATTGATAATTTTCGCATAGTTAGAATACAATGTCTTGAGCTCAAAACGAATTGACACCTAGTAGATACTCCTAGCTATTTTTTTTCGAGATAACAACACATTTTAACCCTAATCGGGCCGGGGGGGCTAAAATAATGAAAGGGGTCATTTTTTTTTCGAAACTTTTGAACGAAATGACTAAAAATTTTGGAACTTTTCATATAATTTATCTAGGATCATTTTGAACATTTCTTGTAGCAACCGTATTTTTTTGACAGGTGTTAAAAAAATATTTTCAAACAAATATTCTTAATTTCGTCTGTAAAACGCTTTGGTAGAGTTTTGGAACAAAAACATTGTCATCTAAAACTTTTATTTTGCATCACCTGTTTTCCAATGATGACGTCATCATGAGTGATGACGTCATCAGGAAAATAATTATGCTAAAATGTTAATTATGGGTTGATCTAACTTTCTAACAAGTTTCAACACTAAAGCATAGTACCATCAAAGGTTTGAAGGGGGCTATTTTAGCCCCACCCCCACCCCCGGCCGTACAGAGCCCCCATAAGACCCAGCCTAAATAGTGTTAATTTGTGATTTCTTTTCTTGATTCTTAGATATATTGCATATTTCTCAGATATATGTTGGAAGCGGGACTTAGGGCAAAACAGATATGAACTAATCGTTCAACCTCGTTCCCAGGGCTTCTTGCCTTTTCGAACACGGAATAGCGTGTTCGCCGGTATTCCGTGTTCAAAAAGGCAAGAAGCCCTGGGAACGAGGTTGCTAATTAATATAGACTGGCAAAGGTTCTAAAACAATCACATAATATATCTGTCTATGAATTCGATATTTAGGCCAAAACTTTTATAGCCGCACCATCAAAGCTGGTTACCCAATTCCTTAATTGTTAAGCGTTTCTATATTTAAACCTCTTAAGAAATTTCTTTAAATTTTCTTTGTCTTTTTTTGTTTCTTTTTTTGAAAATTTTTAACTTGTTCGGAATTTTATTTGCGCAAAAGCTGGCAAACATTTAGCGTGAAAAATTTATTGATTTTGATTTTATTCGATTTTATTCGATAATTAAACGTTTATGACGTAACTTTATAATTCACAGAACGAAATGTATATTTTGAATACAAGACCAACTGTGTAAAATTATTACCTCTACTTTTATACGGTGGCTTGTTTGTGCTATGCATAATTTTATTTAAAATTCCACTTATAGGTACGACTTATAGTTACAAGTGCGACTAATAGTTGTAAGTCATACTTATAGTGCTAAAATTGAAATTAAACTATCATGGCACAAACAAGCCACCGTACATCTATGACATCACAAACCATTTTTTTGATGATTTAGGTTTATTTTTGTATCTCCACCATTTTTCATTATAGAGTGAATTTTCAACAGTGTTTTCAAGCTCATTTCAACATGTTGCATCAATAGATAAAACGTACCTTTACCGTTTGTTGTTTGAATTAAAACGGTTTGCTCATTATCTGGCTGAGATTATTTAACATTTTTATGCCTGGATAATCCTCGACCGACTTATTTCAAATTGTGTCACAAATGTAAGTTCTTCACGAAAGCTAGCCAGTTAGATCCTAGAAATAGGTGTTCTAAGTGTAGCGGGTATATATTCCCGCTAGAACAGGAACCTGTTCAAAATTGACGACTCTTAACTCTAATAGGAATGGGATTTTATGAGGCTGAAAAAACGTCTAATGCTAATTCCATGAAACTTGGTTAATGGAACAAGTTGACATAATTATTTCAATGATTATTGCATGCGTCAGCACTCTTTTAAGAAGTCTCCATATGTTTTTTAAATCCGATTATCTTTCAGAGAAAACATGTATATATATTCTTCAAAAGACAATTTCAGCAATTCTGTTTTGTGTTTTTAAAGTCTGTTTTTGGTTTAAGACCAAAGTCTTGTGTTTTAACATACGTTGCCCGAAATCGGTAGAATCAGAGAAGACATAAAATTTTGTAGAATGAATTCACATTATGACGCCAGTCAGTATTCATTCTAACTTTATACATTTTCGTTTTTGTCGGATTTGCCTCCACTGTAATGCTTTATTTTCATTAAATTTTGTCATATAAAACACCATCAAAAATATATGAACATATGAGCTAATTGGTGCCTTAAAATTCAAACGGAAAGAGGGTCAATTTGAAGATAATCCGAAGAAAAATCCTAAGTTTGTTTCTACCAAATTAGCTTAAAATAATAGAGAATGGTGCTTGATTTTTGCTTGATGATAAGACAACCAATTCATTTAGCTGGGCAATGCACTTTCACATTTGTTTAGCGATACCATCGCTTTGGAAAAGAGTAAAACTCTCAACCAAACTCCATTGCCTCGAATAATGCTTTCTTGCTTGGTTTCTCTCTCTCGGTTGATTCCATTTTGTCGTTCTCATCATCAATTACTTCAGCATTTTCGCTGTTGGTATTTTCTGTAAACTCATGGAGCAGTTTTTCATCACTTTGTAATGACTGAATGGAAGTTGCCATGTCCTAGTCTGTGTCAATGAAGGTTTTAGCAGTAAAACTACTCGGTGCTAGATTGAGAGAATCCCCGCCTATTTAAAGCAATTAATGATGGCTGTGCCTGGTAATGCGGACCACGATTGCTCGAGCATGACCATGGCATCCAATATGTAGAACTTCAGCATTCTTTGTTTGATTTAACGGCGTTGGTGTACTTTCGGATTACTTTTGCTCGATATTTTGCTTTTAACAATCATTGTCATTTTGTTATTGGCGGTAAAAAGATTAGATTTATAGCCATCAAACTCGGTACATGTGGGTGTGCAAGGCAATTATCAACGATAAACGCTACTTTACGTTTCTTGGCTAAAGATTTTCGATCCAACTGTTTGATCCAATCTGTGAAGATCTCTGAGTTCATCAAACTTTTTACATGTGCCTTGTAGATGCATGGTAACGACTTGACGTTCTTGAAACATCTAGAGTCTTGCTTTTTCAATGACAAGCATTGGTAGCTTTTCATACCCGTAGCAATCGCAGCACTTATTCCGGTGAGTCTTACTTTGCTGTGCTTACCACCAGTGCATTTTTCACCTTTTAAGTCGAAGTTTTTGTTCGGTAACGCTTGATAGAAAAGATTAAACTCATCAGCGTATACCTTGAAAGAATCGTCAGTAAATGATTTTCTTTCCAGTGTGCGCAGTCATCTCTGGTGTGAATGATTTTGCCTCACCTGGCACTGTTTTAAATCATTTATATGGAAGTTCCTTTTTTCTGTGACGTGGACATGTTTTTTTTTAACTCTTTCAAACACGTAAAACATTCCAATTTTCAAACATTCCAATTTTCAAACATTCCAATTTTCAAATGTTCGTTTTTCATTCGCTGAGCTAAAGAGCTTTGGAAGCGTGAAACTTTTTATCAACCGTACGTTTGAGGTATCGACATGGATTATTCGTTATTTCAAGGAGAATTACCCATTGTAATTGTTAAGGAATATGACGTAAACTCCTTTGTGATGGGATATCGTGACTACCGCAAGACATAGGTTCCTTTTGTTGGCAAAGTTTTGCTATGCCAAATGGAACCAGATAACCACTTGATGAAAGGGAAAAGCGAAAAGTTTGCAAAAATTATATTCTTTTTCCAAATGTACGAAAAAAGCGGAGAATGTTTTAAAAATACGAAGAATGTTCGGAATGTTTAAAGTCACATAATCACCCTATTTTGGTCAAAATTCCAATTAAATAGCATGAAAGCTTGTAATGTCAGTAACACATTCTGAAAATTTCATTCTTTAAAGACAATTATTAGTGGAGATACAAGTGATTAAAGTTTTGTATTTTTTAGGCTAATTATGTGGCAGCCATATTGTTTGGTCAAACTTCATCGCTTTTCTGCATGATTACTGAAGTTGCAGCTAGTTTTTGATAAAATAATTGCTTATTTGATCTCCTTCCTGTTATTTATAAATGCTAAAATTTTTAGGGTGTGATCAGCAATTGCCAATAGTGAATTTGATATAGATTTTAGAATTTTGACAAAATAAGGTGATTATGCGACTTTAAACTACTTTCTATCTTTTCCAGTTAGGGCGCGCAAGATCAAAACAAAAATTAATGCCATTGGCGAAAGAACAACGAAAGAATCAAGTAAGAAGAAATGTTTGTGTGCGCGGAGTGTAATCTTTAACGCCTGTTCTGACTTGTGAATTATTTTGTTTGTGATACTTTTATAAAAACAAAGAGTACGAGTTGTTGTAGCCTGAGCTCCAGTCCCAAAGTACAACAAGAACAAGTAGTAGTAACTGCTACTTGTTGTAGTTTGGGACTGGAGCTCAGGCTAGAGTAGTTGGTTACTTGGTTTGAATTATGTGATCGTATAAACCCTACAATGCTGTTAGTTATTTCTTGCAAAATGAACTGTTGGTACAATCTCGTCCCCAGCACCTTTTGAGGGGCTAGGGACGAGCTTGCTGTTGGTAGGCAGATTGCTAGCTATGTTTCGTATTGTTGTTTTCGTTTAAAGTGTGTATATTCTTGTCTGCTTATTCTCTTATGTACATGATGCCACTTCAATATGTTTACGACGCTTAAAGGGTGTCGATTAGACACCTAATGTACGAGTATTATGAGCCAACGTCAAAAAAGAGTCAGATAGAGATACCTTCGTGCCTGTCAGTGAGGCAATGAATATTTTTCGTTGTTTTTTCTTTGATTTTTCATTAACTAAATTTTTTAACATAGACCATGAGTGCTTTTTCATTGCATTTTCGTTGTGTCACAATATTTTATTACCCAATGGTTATTTGCCATGGCAGTTTCATTGTTAAAGTCACATAATCACCCTATTTTGGCCAAAATTCCAATTAAATAACATGAAAGCTTGTAATGTCAGTAACACATTCTGAAAATGTCATTCTTTTAAGACAACTACTAGTGGAGATACGAGTGATTAAAGTTTTGTATTTTTTATGCTAATTGTGTGGCAGCCATATTGTTTGGTTTTTGTGAAACTCATTTGAAACACATTGCTTTTTCATCGGAAACTCATTGTTTATTTTCCAGTAGTGTAATGTTTTCCAAATGTACGAACAATGTTTAAACTACTTTCTTTCATTAGAAATATAGTGAGGTTTAAAGTTTACCATAAAGGTTGATTTATTTCCGTTCATTAGGTGGAAAAATCCGCCCGAAAGCCATGCATGCAATGTGTGATGTCAATTTCTACCAATTGAATGTCTAGTTTTGGCTTTTGCGCGGAATTTTTACCTAATGAAAATTTTCTTTCGTGTTACGACTTTTTTTTCTCGCTTAGATTCATTTTGATAAAATGTTCAACCACACTCCCAGTGGATTAAATCTGCATATCATAATAATGCTCAATTTACCAACTTGTTGAGTTCAGAGGAGTATTGTTCTGTGTAAGGAATCAAAAGACCCAGGCTCAAGATAAAAAAAGACGGACGGCATCCGATCGATATGACTGGACTGAATATAGAGAGCTGATTACGCGAGAATGTTAGAAAAGATTTTCAACAAATTAAAGAAGCACTCCCGCTATGGTCCGTGTTTGTTTACATTATATTTTTGAAAAGCAAAGGGGATAAATAAGTCACATATTTTATCTGACATGGTCGCAATATAAAGCAGACCGAATATATATTAAAGAAACGCGCAAATAATGTAAACAAACAGAAAAGTTTGACGTAATGGAGAGAGAAATCTTTAGGCATCCATATCGAGTTGATTTATTTTCCCTTCGTCTTTTCTGTAACGATACTGACTTTGAAAAAAAATATTCGCTGATATGGAATGAAATAAACAACCTGTATAATACTAAACCATAACCGAACAAAAGAGTTGGTTTACACTGTTTCTTTTCTGAAGAAATTATGCAACTAACCCATTGATTGAAAGTTATTATACACCTGCTGGAGAAGAAGCTACTAATCTTAGACTTTCTGAAAATATTAGACACACGATTTTTTTA
Organism: Neoturris breviconis; assembly: GCA_032360805.1. Classification (NCBI taxonomy): domain Eukaryota; kingdom Metazoa; phylum Cnidaria; class Hydrozoa; order Anthoathecata; family Pandeidae; genus Neoturris; species Neoturris breviconis. The sequence continues at coordinate 6,880 of JAULBZ010009380.1, forward strand.
AATATTTTTTTCCGAGACACATTTATATATTAAAACAGAGCATAAGCTTTCAGTAAACAGAGCATAAACTATCAGTAATCAATTTCTATGCTACATCATAAACACGTGGATTTTTTCGAACATTTTATTTCTTCGACAATGTTTACAAAATGGTAGTCTGATGAAACCAAACTGCTCCTCTTATCCCTTTCTGATATATCACAGATACAAAAATATAAATATTTCAAGAGAACGATAAAAGGTAAATATAGTCGAAAACTCCCGTACAGTTTGGCTCTGTCAGACTAACAAAATGGCGGTCGTTTGTGGTCGTTTTGCTGATCGTGTTGGAAGTTTTTTGTAACTGAGTGTTATAAATATAAAGAAAACTTTATTTAAAATGTCGAAGCAGATGAAATTGGTGTTGGTGAATACCTCGGTAAGGTTTTTAAAGAACGAAAAAAAAAATTCACAAAAAATTGAGAAGAAACAGGATATACCGACTTCCGGCTGAGGTTTTGCTTGTCTTTTCAGTTATTTCTCCTGCAAAAGGTTGTAGTGTAACTTTATTTGCATTGCTACACAAATTCCAATATATACCGTAATGCATCGATTAAACGCCCTGTCGCTTATTTAATTTTCGAGCCTAAAGGGGGAGGGCTTATTCGAGGGGGCGCTTATTCAATCGACAAAACTTGGTGGTACTGTAGTATTTAGACTAATATCTTTAATATTTGCTATTTTCCATTCATATTTCAATTTCCGTGCCGGAGGCACAAGGAAATGTTTAATATCGTATTCCGCCCATCTGTCTGTCCGTCTGTCCGTCTGTCTATTCTGAATTGTGTCCAGGTTTTTGAAATTAGAAACGTTTCTATTCCAGTTATTGCAATGCCCACCCAATGTTTCTTGAGCATAGGAAGTCTTATTGTATGGGGATAGTAACACTCGTTCCATCTTACGGTAACTCGCTTTTTAATTCGCGGCGTGTATCAAAGAAACATAGCGAGATGAAGCTACGATCATATCTAACTGTCCAATCAAATTAGAAAGAACAACTAGAACAACTAATTGTCCAATCAGAAGGTGAGCATGCACAAAAGTTAATATTGACGTCATAACATTACGTCATTATCTGTTGACGTCCAAGAGAGAAGAAGCTCTGGGAACGAGGTTGGTTTCCCTTCAGAGTTCGTGTTATATCAAGATTGTATCGTATACTCTGTAGGTGTGGTATGTATTACCAACCTCGATCCTAGGGCTTCTTCTCTCTTGATGTCTAAATCAGTGAGACTTCAGTTAAAAAGCGGAGAGAAGCCCTGGGAACGAGGTTGTATAACTAGTGTCATTGAATGTTGAAGATGACACGATATGTCTTCTCGACAGGAACAAAATAAGAATCTGCAATCTGGTTAACGTCATGTTTTCTTTGTTTATAAATTTTCAGTTATATCATTGACACCATTTGCAACAACTACAAACTATTCCGCGCGACTCATTCGCCCATTTGCGCGACTAATTCGCTCATTCCGCGTGACCAATTCGCGTGAAGTGGAAACCGGCCTTAAGTTATCTCCATTATATTTAATCAATTATTATCGCCGTTATATTCGTTTGGTAATACGTGAACGACTGGCCGAAATAATAATAAACAACTATGGAATACTTTTATCACATTAATAGAGCTATCTATAGATAGCGTATGCCATCCCTAGTTAGCCTAATTAATGTGATAAAAGTATGCTGAAACATGCTTATATTTGCACATTAATGGAGATATCTATAGATAGCTCGTGCTAACTTAAGATATGTATTGTTGTGACTTATGTGTCGAATGTGAGCTAACCCGAGATAGCTCGAGCTATCACTAGTTTGGTAATAAAACGCGTTTTCCTTAGCCTATGTATAAACCTAACAGAATATTGAGGCTAGTTTTTCTGCGGGTAAATGCGCGGGAACATATTCAAAAGGGCCATTCAAAAGAGTGTCCAACAGCAAGTGACGAGGAGGAGGAAATGATTATTTTAACGAAGAACGTTTGATTTGAGGAGGAGGATAAAATTCATAGGACATAGAGGATGTTCTCTCGCTCAGCCATTTGTTTTCCTTAACATTTTCTAGGTATATTGTGTGGCTTGTTTTTATACAATTTATGTGGAAACTCATTCGTCATTCTCCACACCAGAACGGGGAAGTATGACAAAATGCCTAAAATGGTTTGCATTTGGTTGAACTTTACCAGTTCACCCAAGTTCAAAGCAGGCAACCAAGCAAGGCACTCAGTGCAGAGAAAATGGACTTGTTTAGTCTCCCTTTCTACCTCATTAGACCTGTATGTTTTTGTAGATATCATCAGCTAAGAGACCGGGGGGGTCTACCTGTCTACTGTTCTTTTTTACAGGCAGGGGATAGCCGACACACAATCGATTTTCAGATATTTCAGATATTTAAACGGCATTAATAAATAAACTTCTTATCTTATCTTTAGGCCATTTAACATTTATAGGGGGCACATCCATACTCAAACACTTAAACTACTACGCACGGATATAATAATAAACCAACAACACGCAACCCGTCGTTATAACGCGACGGACGGATGGGGTGACTTTCTGTGCATGAGTTATTGTTTGTGGCAAACTCTTCAGTAGCGTAGCTATCTAGATAAGATAATAAAATATGATAAAAACATTTTCCAATTTTTGGAACAGGGCAGTGATTTCTCTAACAAAAATGTAAACTCACGTAGAGATGTCACTACAGAGTTCCATAGGGCGATCCCTGTTACTGTGTATTGCACGACCTGTTTGTAGGTTCGATTCTTATAATTATTGGCCATAAAATTAAAAAAACAAAATGGTCAAACTGTAAGCAGCCATTTCCGAGGTAGCACTTTGTACCACTTTCGCAAAACATTTTGAGACTTCTCCATGGCGGTCTTTTTACTTCAATTTTTTTGTATTTTTGTATATGAATGGACACTAACAGGTGTCTATAGCCCAATATCCAGGGGTGTTTTGATAGCGTTGGAACGCTATGGGGGCCCAAAAAAATGTCCCAAAAAAAAAAAAAAAAAAATTATATAAAAAAAAAAATAACAACGAATGACTCCCTACATTTCTGCTAAACGACACGTCAACAAACGAATAAATAAGCCAATAAACGAATAAGTAAATAATTAAGTAAGCAGATCT
>JAULBZ010009381.1:0-10052 GCA_032360805.1 Neoturris breviconis
CAGCCGGCAAAAACCTGTTCAAAGTCGGCAAAATAACGTTAGAACAACGTTCTGTGAACGTTGTTCTAACGTTATTTCGCTGACTTTGAACAGGTTTTTGGCAGCTGGGAAGATTTTCAGAATTCGAGAATTGACCCTGATTCACGAAATTTGCGAAAATTTATTTTCGTTAAAATATACTCTATTAAGCTAGTGCATTCTAAACCCATGTTTGCTGCTCGAAACAAAAAGCAATTACTCACTGTGGAGGAGTGCATTTTGAGCATAGGTTCAGCCTATAAGCATGAAGCTATGCTAACTAAATGCTCCTCCACAGTGATTTTTCATTTTTCGTACAGGTGATGATGAGGAATCAAGATCCTATTCAAGCTCAAATCCTAGTGTCAACAATGTCATCATAGCCAATGACGTAAAAGCTATAAGTGGCATAAAACTTGGTATCCCTGTAGGTCCATCAAGAGCTCGTAGCTCAGATAACTTACACAGAACCAGTGAACAGGAAATAGCAGATTTGAAAACGAGGTTACAAGAAACGACAAAAACGAAAGATAGATTAGAAGCTGAAAGACTTGAGATGTTAGATTCCCTGTGTAAACAGGTTGATACGAATAATTTATTGAAAAATGAAATTGAAGATTTGAAGAGTGGTTCACCTCTTTCAAGACCATCAAGTCGTCCTGGTAGCAGCATTTCAAAGAGTGACAGCTCGACTAGTTTGGGACAAGAAAGATGTCCCAACTGTGCGCACTCTAGTAAGAAATATTTTTATTTTTTGAATGGATTGAATCCTGTTTCAAAATTAATCAAAATAGTATGTATAGAGGAGAGTGGTCGAAATGAGAGCAAATAATCACTTGCAAGATCGTTTGCAAAAGAAATAAAAAAAAATCGTTGGTTTTTTTACTTAGGCTTGCGTTTATCCATCACCTTTTTTGTTTAGGTGATGAATAATCACTGTGGACGAGGGGTTTTATGAGAATAGCTTCAGACTACAAAGCATGCACGAAGCTATGCTCAAGAATCCCTTCTCCACAGTGATTATTTACTCTTATTTCGACCACTGATTCTGTACCTTTTTTGTTTAGGCGATGAAATCCGATCATATCTTTCAATTATTGAAGAGTTAACAGAAGATAAATTACAACTCGACAAATGTGTAACTGATCTAGAAATGAACAGAGATCGACTGAAAAGTGATCTAGAAAGACTTACCGAAAGTCACTATAAGATGGAGAGCGAATTAGCTGTTGCTGGCAATTTCAATGACAATGCATTAAAATCAGTTAAGGATGAGAGTAACTTTCTACTTCAAAATGTTCAATCCTTAGAGCAAGAAAACTCCGTCTTAGAGGAGAATTTACGCAAATTAAGAGAAGATAAGACGGAAATATTAGATAATTTAAGACAAGCCGAAGAAGATCGTTTTGGATTTATACGCACGATGCAGATCCTAACAGAACAAAAAGATAGCGCAGACAAGGAATCATTAGAACTTCGTCAAGAGAATGAATCTCTGAAGAAAAGTTTAAAAGTGCATGGTAAGTATAATTAGATTGTGAACTACAGGTGGAGGAGTGCATTTGAACATATTTTTCAGCGGTTTACTTGAAGATTATTTTCAAGTACACTCCTCCACAGTCTCATCATGACGTAATCACTTGAGCATAACTCTCCTTCGTTCACTGGAATAACATCTGAAAGGAAGAAAAATTTTCGGGAAGAAATTTTCACGGAATTTTTTAATTTTTGAAATCTTGCGAATTTTTTGTTATTAATTTTTGAGATGATTCATGGGGATATAATGTGCAAAATTTATTTTTGCGATTGATGCGCTAGTGAAAAATAAATCTAACAGTATACAAGGTTGGCTAGCTGAAGAAGTTGTCTCTGTTTTTGTACAGTTTCTAGATAAAGTGTCTTATTCGTACTAATTTTCCCGCATTCGCCCGAACATTTTCGTTAATGCGCGCGAAATGTTGTACAGATATCATGCACAAAACGATGTTTGCGAAAATTAATACACACAATAATGTGTTTCAAAAATAATCTTGCCTTCCATTTGCCGCTGTAAGTGAGTGTTTTACCACTGTAAGTGAATGTAATTATTGTTCATAGGTGACCATGCACGTGTATTAATACACATAAAATATAAGCATATCGTTAATTAATATGCTGCAAAAATATTTATTCTCGTTGCCTGTAAATTAGTACGAATGAGGTAATTTTCTTCAAGGTACGATTATAATAAAATGCATTGAAGCAAAGTTGGAGGGTTTGTAGTCTTTTTAACGCCAATTATTTCCACAATTTAAACGTGGTGGGTTCGTTCGTATGAATTCTAAACGAAGTCATTGCATTGGTTGAAATCCTCCTTTAGAGAGAAAGTTGTAAAAAATGAATTCCACAAAAATATTTCCTTCAGAAATTTCTTTCTGTAAGTTATTCCTATGATATTGTCAAAAAACCTGAAGGTTTGTCTTGAATAAGTGATTACGTAACTTTGACTAATGTAAATTGACCAGCTTCATCTAGTCTGATTTAGATGTTGTTTTTCCGTTAAAGTCACAAGTGAATCAGGCTAGATTATTTATTTACTTTATTCCATTCCCTGCGTTTAATTCAAGAATTGTGCAGGTGTATAAACTATTTCATGAGTTTACTTTTTAGCGAGGTTAAAATTGATTTGAAAAACTGCATGCACGTTCTCACTCGCACACTTACCTACTAAACACTCGCACGTTTTTACTCACAAACACTCGAACTGTCTGTCAACGATCTTGCTATTGATTGGTTTCTCGTTAGGAAGTAACCAATCAAATGGAAGATCGAATAATCACGGTGGAGAATGGATTTTTGAGCATAGCTTCAGGCTTCCAAGCTTGAAGCTATGCTAAAAAAAAAAATCACTCCTTCGCAGTGAGTATATGCTCTGGGCTTTTAATCTTTGTGGTTTACTGAAGAGTTATAAATAAACGTAAGTCTATGTTTAGACAGCGGACCTATTACAAGATTATTTTGGCTTATAAAAAAATTGTGGAGGAGTGCTTACCTTCAAGCCGTATAACCTATAACTAGGAATTATAATCCGAAGCAATGCTCTAATATCACTCCTCCGTAGTGATTATTTTAAATATTGTTTGTCTCATTGATCTTATTATGCTGTTCTATTTACGTTTATTTAAACTCCTACACACAGAGTAAAAATGTTTTTATTTCAAAGTAACGCCTACATGTGACAGAAATTTAAAGGATTCCAAATAGAAAGGGATAGCTTCTTGGAAATATAACCATAACCCAGTGGGCAATAAAGACGAAAGTTGAAAATTTAATAAAGTGAGAGCAAATAAATCTACATCCTAAAAAACACAACTCAAAAGTTTGTTAGCTTTTCCTCTTAAACAATCAAAAGATCTGGGAACGAGGTTGTATTTTCGATACTTTCTCACATTATCAAATATTCAATTTATGATTAAATTTCCGTTGTAATCGTTGTTACTTTGAAACAGTCACGTGATAATATTTCTGTTATAAACGTTCGAAACAGTCACAAGGTTTTGTGTCTTTCCGTTAATATACTGTAAACTTTCAAATCATATATGAAGCGTGGTATGTCAATCTCTGTAGTAGGCAAAATTTTGTTCAAAGTCAGCAGTAAAGACACTAGAACAACTTTGCAAATATTATTTGAAGATTGCTGACTTTGAACAAGTTTTTTGCCCACTGGGATGAACTTTCAATTGATTGGTTTCTTTCGTACTAACAAACCAATCAATTGAGAGGGTTATCCAGTGTTTGAAATAAGAACAAATAATCATTGTGGAGGAGGGAGTTTTGAGCACTGCTTCAGGAGGCTTGCTAGCCTGAAGCAATACTCAAAAATCACTCCTTCACAGTGATTATTTGCTCTTATTTCAAACGCTGTTGTCAACTTAGTACGCTTCTTCATAGCACAGTTGCAATTTTACTACGAAGTTCAGAACAAGTTAAAATAAGCGTGTATAAGACATAGTACTTGATGGAACCAATCAAATAATCGTGAATCAGAACTCTTCCTCACAGATACTATTTACGGTTATTTCAACATAAATTGTTCGGGCTTTGTAGCAGAACAAGCCTTAAAAGAACTGTTGGATATCACCTGTGGATGAGTGTTTTTGAGTACGGTTAGCTCCTCCACAGGTGATGTCTTGCAGCTGTGTTAAAGCTGGGTAGGAGAAGTTGATACGAATGTTTACAGTATATTTTGTGTCAGTTGCATGATTGGTTACGTTTGTTAAACTAGATGCATGACGGGATATGTTTTTTCACACCAGTTAAATGTTGTTGATTTATGTTCGTCTTTATTGTTTATAACCTTGAAGTCGTTTTTATTTATCAAGCCGTAAAATAACGGTCGAACATCTTCAAAACTAAAAGCTATACTCAAAATGGCTGAAAATATTCTGAAAAATTTCCTCCACGATACTGATCAGTTATTTTAACTCTTAGGTGTAAGAATTTCAAAATTTCGACACATTGCTCTTACTTTTGCATGTATTACACTTAATCCTGAATTTAACTGCTGGACACAACCTGTGGAGGAGCGTTTTTGAGTGTATTATTCAGCTTTGAAGCTGAAAACTATACTCAAAAAGCACTTCTCTTTAGGTGATTTCTGGAAGTTATATTCCGGCTTGACGTTTAGTCCTTGTATTGACATAAAAAACCTACAATTAAAAATCATCAATTAAAAAAAGGGCTTTCCACAGCAGTATTTTTCATGGTTGTTCCACAGTAAAATGACTTCATGGGTATTTATTTATTTGTTTGTATTTGTACTTGCACTGCACCGTATAACTTGGTAAACTTCCTTAATACAATTAAAAAAAAAATTCAACCAGTGAACTTTGGATTAACTCGCTAAAAAAACTCGAATTAACTCGAAATTATTTAGAATTTAATATTTATACTCCATTGAGGAAGTTTACTTACTTCACCGATTAGTTTTAACCTCTTGATGTTCGTCGATGGTGCTTGGTGATTTCGTGTTCGTATCGACTAATCGAAAACTAATCGAAAACTAATCGAAAAGGTGTTTTATAAAGATTGGGTAAGATAATTTTTCTTCTATTTATTCTTGAAGAACTTCGCTTGTCTACTTTGAATACTTCTCCGACTTTATCGAAGGAGGGAGGTGATGACATGGATGCATCAAAGATACCATTAGAACGCTCTCATTCTACTCCTGTAACACCACTGAAATCTCAACCTGTTGACGGATTCATACGATCCAACTCGACAGCATTACTATCACCACGAGAACACCCATTGCATCGCGTGAGATCGATTGATGATGTATCGGAATTAGATGAAGATGATGTACACGCACTTCAAGATGAAGTGTCAAAGTTAAAAAAACAAATCTTTACATACAAAAGTAAGACATTTGAATTACAAGAATCCTTAGAGTTAGTTAATTTGTTACTAAATGAAGAAAAACAATCAGCAAAAGAAGTTATAACCGAGACTGTTTGTATAAGTGATACAGAAACTAATCTTCAAACCATAATCGAAAGCGCCGCTTTACCTGCGGATATGGATAGTCGTACTCCACCAGTTCAACGTCAAACTTCAGAGGTAGAACGTGACATTGAACGTCATATATCAGATGTTGAACGCCGTATGTCTGATGCTGAACGCCGTATGTCAGATCACGAACGACGTTCGTCGGATGCCTGTCGACGTCGTCGAGGTACTTTGGAACGTAAAAATTCTATCGTCTTAGAAGATGATGCTACACCACAGCAGAAGTTATATGGTCAACGTAAAACGTCGTTAGATCCCCTTGGATTATTTGACGAGACTAGTATTGCGACTGATAATTCTGAAAGACGGCAATCAGCTAAAACTCTATTATTCCAAGTCTCTTTTAATGGTGTTCCTGTAGAGGAGCGAAAGGACTTTTAAAGTGGATACGAAATAAATTTGGTTCTCCTGCATTAAAAAGTATCTGGGGAGAAGGGTATTAGTTCAATGTTCTTGCAACTGATTCGTGCAAGTTTGTTGAAGTAACAACACTTCTTCACAGATGTTAAATTGAGAGCATTATTGAGGAGGGATCATTTCTTATATCCATTCGTATAAAATGATGTAGAGTGGTCGAAATAATCACTGTAAAGGAGCGATATTTGTTCAGCTTTAAGCTTTATAGTCTGAGGCAACTATGCTAAAAAATCTCTTCACAGTGATTATTTGTTCTTATATCGATCACTGAATAGGCAGCTAGAAAGAAGTTGTCTACAAACAGACAAACACTAATCCCTCCTCCTCGGAGTTGAAATGATGTATTCATAACTCTTCGGTGGAGAACAAATTTCGTTTATACTTTAAAATTTTGATTGCGAACTTCTTACAACATATTCATACAGTTTGAAATAAGAGATAATAACCACTTCGGAGGAAAGATTTTTGCGCATAGCTTCAGGCTTTGTAGCCTGAAGCTATGCTTAAAAATCTCTTCTCCACTGTGATTATTTGCTCTTATCCTAAGCACTGGAACTTTTTTAAATATGCTTACCAAATTTATGCATACTAAGGTAGCCTTTACATGGACACCCCTAAATGAGTTTCACCCTAAACGATCTAGCATTTGATTGGTTTCTTCGTTCAAAGAAACCAATCAAATGCAAGATCGTTTAGGATGAAACTCATTAGGTGAGATGTTTTTATTCACTGGGAAGCGCAAAATTTGGTATGACACTAATAGTATCTGCGAAGAAGTACCAGTTAATAATTGACGCAACACTCTTCACCGCAGGTACTCTATGCTTACTGTTGAACTCTTAATTTGAGGACATCTCGGGTATACATTGTTACAATTAGAATTCTCGACTGCCGGTTATCTTTCACTGCTTCAAACAACTTATTTTGTTCCAAGTTATTACTTTTTTTATAACTCCCGACAACGAGGCGCTATAAGATTATACCGTATGTCTCCAACTATTTAGTTACACTAACTTCGTATCCAGGACTCCATCACGAATTTTCATATTATTGAGACTTGAACCAAAGTTCTTACATTCTAAAATAATTTTTACAATTTTGTGTTATGCGAAAAATAAAAATTTATTTGGGTTTAGTTTATGCAGTTTGCATATGACGTCAGGTCAACGTTGACGTTGTTTCAATGTTGATTTGACGTCGTGTGTTGGCTGAAAAACTGTTTTTCGTGTTTCAAGGGTTAAAAATAATCCTTAACGGTAGCTGCGAAGTGACTCAAACGTTCTTGAAATCGATTGGCTACTTTCTAAGGAAGTAACCAACCAATTTCAAGATCATTGACTTTGCAGATATACTTAAGAAGCATTATCCAGTGGGCAAAAACATGTTTAAAGTCAGCAGTAAAGACGCTAGAACAACTTTGAAAACGTGGTTCTAGTGTCTAGTGGTTCAAGTTTTTGCCCACTGAGTATACAGTATCTGCAAAATAATTTTATTTCTTGTGTGTTCTTTCACAGCTACTTTCGGTTGTTCACATGTTTTTTTATACGCTTAACGTTTTGTACATACTTAAATTTTCTATATTTTTCAATTTCTCACTCTCAACCTCGGTCCCAGGGCTTCTCTCTTCTCTTACTAGTTTTCAGGTAAAAAGAGAGAAGAAGCGCTAGGATCGAGGTTGTCTTACTCTAAGTGAGCATCTCCAAATTAATATTCACAGAGAAGAAGCGTTAAAAGTCAAAATAAGTGCAAATAATCACTGTGGAGGAGTGATTTTGAACATTGCTTCAGGCTACAAAATCTGACACTATGCTAAAAAACCACTTCATCACAATGATTATTTGTTATCTTTTTGGAATTCTTTTTTTTCTCCAGATTTACCTGATTTTAGTTTCGTTTTTTTTTATTTTGGAGTTGATCTCTTACTGACATACATTTTCAACTTGATTTATTAGTACCCCCCAAGAATATCGGATATATTTCTCAGCCGGCAAAAATCTGTTCACAGAACGTTGTTCTAACGTTATTTTTCTGACTTTAAACGGGTTTTTGCCGGCTGGGTTTGATCAAATCAGTGGTCGAAATGATAATAAATAATCACTGCGGAGGGTGTTTTTTTTAGCTCCTTAGCGGGCAAAAAATGTTCAAAGTCAGCAGTAAAAAAAACTTTGTTCTAACGTCTTTACTGCGGACTCTAAACAAATTGGGTAAAACGTTGTTCTAGTTTCTTTACTGCGTACTTCGAACAAGTTGAGTGAAATGTTGTTCTAGCTTCTTTAGTGCGGACTTTGGACAAGTTTAATCCACTATGTATGCTCGTAAAACGCACCTTCGCAGTGATTATTTGTTATTTCGACCACTATAAAGTAATCTTAAAACTGATTGGCTTCTTCATAAAGAAGTAACCAGTCAAAATCTAAAGTCGCTTAACACCCCATTGCAGATGCTATTTAAGCAATCTACACTATCCTATTCATCTCATTTCTAGGCTGTCAGAATGAGGATGGTTTATTTTGAAATACTAGCAAGTTTTGAAATAACTGCCGGATATCGCCTGCGGAGGAGTGTTTTCAGTATAGTTTTCACCTTTAAATTTGAAAACTATACTCAAAAAACGCTTCTCCACAGGTGTTGTCCGGCATTTATTTCAATGTTTGCTTAAGGTACGGTTGTTGGGATTTTTATTACGCGAACATCTCTTTTTTTTGTATGTATGTAGTCAAACTATGTAATATATGTATTTAGAAGTAGTAGTTGTCAATCTAATTAAAATTCGATCCTAAAAATAATTTAGTGACGTCATATTAAGGTGGTTTTAAACTGACGTAGCGTTACGACGAACGTTCTATAACTTTAAGGTTGGTTTTCATCAGACGGGGACAGGACTTGAAATTACTTCCGGTCATCACTGTGGAGGAGAGATTTTTCGGAATATTTTTTAGCAAATTTGGCTGAAATTATTCTAAAAAATCTCTCCTCCACAGTGATGTCCGGCAGTTATTTCGAGCCCTGAAGAATTCTGAAAAAAATTCAAAAAAATATATTTCGTTGCTGGAAATCGATAACGAGTGTATCATGTGACGAATATCTACCACATTGTATCAGTTCATGTTTCGAGGTTTATTCGCTATACGAATGAAGCATATATAACAAACATCTCGTTCATTTTACAGACCAAAAAAAATTGAGAGTAAGCCTGATAGTATTTGCCGGATATCACCTGCGGATTTTGAGCATTGTGTTATATCAAGACGCGAAGAGGCATTCAGTCCTAGTGAGCAATAATTTCGAATAGATTGCTCTTTGGTTACCCTGTTGGTAGAAACATGTTCAAAATCGTTTAGCAAGCAATATACACCACAAGTAAAACGGGACATTGTTAGTAAAAATTTAAGGCTTATTGTCACAGTTGAAATTCTGAATTTTTCAACGAATCTTTTTACCGAATATTTATGACCAAAATTGTACGTACTAGGCTGCTAGAAACAACAAAATTGGTCGAGTTTGCAAACTGAAATAAATATTCCCGAAGTTCGAATTTGTTCCTGGGTACTAGGCTGCTAGAATCAAGAGAATTTGCAAAGAAGATCTAAGATCCAAACCCCAAGTCTGGAAATCTGGTTGGTGACTCCAGAAAGATACACATAAAAATAGCCTCACTTCGGTTATTTTATGCTGATTGCCAGAACGTTAGAATTCTCAGTGGAAAAAAAGTAGCCTGTACTACGAACTCGACGTCTAGCGAGAAAACGCACCTTTTTTAGCCGCAGGGCGTGTCTGCGGAACAGGCTAGGCAAAAAGCTTTTTCAAAATCCGCAGTAAAGAGGTTAGATTAACGTTCTTAACGCTGTTCTACAATCATGGGCTGAAATATTTGAGATAAAGTGAAATTTGTGCGAAATTTCTGAGTTTCAACTTAGACAAAAAGCTTTAAATTTTAATTACATTTACACGATCTAAACAGTGTCTAAAAAGCGCTAAAAACTTGAAAACATTTGTCTATTTCGTCCCCGAGCTAATTTATATGTAGCAACTTAATTCAAAGTCACGTGATCAGTGTGTCGCAGCAGCTT
>JAULBZ010009382.1:0-10052 GCA_032360805.1 Neoturris breviconis
GAACCGTTGTTCTGGACCATGGTTCAGGACTATTACTCAGTTTATTTTCCCTGTTCACCACAGGGCTCTCATTCTTTGATTCTTTGCAGTTCTAGACTATGGTTCAGAACTGTTGTTCTGGACCATGGTTTAGACTGTTATTTATGTTAATTTATGCAGAAATTTATGTTCAATTCATTTTTATTATAGTTTGAACTTACTTGTATCGTAGTTACAAACACGCCCATGATTACATTCTGCTTCATTTCTCCTCCCCTCAACTGGTTTAGAGTTTTTGGCCTGAACACTCTACAGCGTTACAGTCGTCATCAGTACTGTTGTCCTGCTTTTCTTAATAGACCCTGTTCTCGAAGGGCTATCATTGTTAAAAACGGTACCAGCATTTGTGGCGATATTCTGCTCGGTTTTGAGTTTTGGGCAAAAAGGGTCCAAATTAAGTTTTCAGGCCAATTTTAATTTCGTCAACTCTGGATTGAGTATCTGTGAAAAAGGGATTTTTTCAAAAGTGAAAATTTTCGACAATTTGAGTTACATTTACTAGAAATCTTTTGAATTCAGTTTATAGAGATCTGACCAGAGTCACATTTAGACTTAGAAAATTCTTGAAAGATATTTTTTCTATGAGACTTTGACCACATTCATCAAAATGATTCTCATGATTTTCTCGTGATTTGTGTTGACTTAGAAATATTTTGAATTTTTTTTACTGTTTATAAGGATTTGACCAGAATTACCATTTGGGCTTTTAAATTTTTTGAAAATTTACTTTTCTATGAGACTTTGACCATGAATCTTTTTCGCAAACATTTTGTTGTTGGGGAAGCTTCTTCCTTACTTTTTTGAGATAATAAGTGATATTTTGTATAAAAATAATTTTAAGAATTGATGTCTGCATTTTAAATTTGGGAAGCTTCCTTCTTTAATTTTGAAATAAATATTAATGTAATGACAATAAACAATTCAACAGAGGAAGAGTTTTTTAATAAAAGAATAAATTGTTTTAATGAATACGTAATCATTTATTTCATTATTCTTCATTTCTTTTTAATTTTAACTAGAAACTGCGGTCGGTTTGAAACATCACACCTTCACACCTTCAAAGGAGCTTCCATCACGCACCCCAGATCGCGACTTTCCACTTACAGTGGACTAGAGTCATACGTTTCTCAGAGAGCTACCCAGCTATAATGTAAAATCCGGCATAGTCAGAACTTAAAAATCTGTACGCAAAATTTAGCAAAAGAGTTAATAAATTCAAAACATTTTGCGGGTATTTATTATTTATTTTTTTATGTTACATGCATTAATGCCTCTTTATAATGGAACAAAATAAATGTTATAATACACCAATTCGACATAGCGGGACCACGCTATTTTGGAGAGGTACGGGCGAAAGTTAGTGTACACAAAACCTTTGGTGCTCTGAAACGTTCCGAAGCTTTTGACTGCAAAAAGCTTTTTTTACATTTTGATTGTTGTTTTATTGCTGTTTTATAACTGTTATTCGGAATAATTTCTTCGTTATGAATTTTGAAATGGTTAACAAGATGTCAGTAGACAAATTAAAAATGTTCTTGAGACTTCGTGGATTAAAGGTTTCTAGAAGAAAAGCAGAATTGGTAGCCAGAGTGTTTGTTGCCAGTAAACCAAATGTGCTCCCTGTCGTCAAACCTGCTGTGGAAATCAAATCAGACCTCCTAAATGAATATCAAGCAAAGCTATTACATGGTGAAGTTCTTACAGGTCCTCATCATTTAAATTCAGGCTGGCTTGGTGAAGGTGATGGTATTTCTTCAACTATTAAAATGTGGTTTATTTTTGGACAAAGCTGATCCTTATTGTTTGTTGCAAGCCCTGATCAAATTATAACTTGTTGTCCAAGAGCTTATCTGGAAGTCAAAGTCTCCATTCTGGAATTTTTTGGTCACCAGACGATCCAAACTTATTTAGCTACCTAGGGGCACCATGTAACAAAAATTGATGAGAAATTAGTGCTGAAGGAAAGTGACAAATATTTTACACAATGACAAATGCAAATGGGAGTAACTGGTTGCAAGCTGTTTTATAGCAACACAGATACATTAAAAACATTATTTGGCTCCGCTCCACAAATGTTTTCTGTGCACATAATTTTATCTCGTGCTAATTGTTGCTGTTTTTAAATTCAGATATTTCTGGTATCAAATGCAGCCTTTACTCTTTACTCTTAACTTTGTTTTTGCGGTTCATCAGTTTTTTAAAGCGAAACTTGGTAATAAGCACGCATATAGAGCATCAAGAACCTTAAGAAATATGATTTCTAATCCAATCAGAAGTCAAAGAATCTGTGGAATGTAAGTTTCGAATCTGTAAATCGAATCTTTAAAATACTTACATAAAAAAGTGAAAGTAAGCGTTTGAATGCAAAATAATGTTTTTTTACCTGTCATAGATGTGTGGCTATAAAAACAGCCATTTTTGGAATTTAAATTCCCCATTTTCATTGCTATTGTCTATGTTGATACATATTATAAGTGATGATTAGATTGCAAAGATGGAGTATAGTGATAGGTAACTAGGTTCAACTAACAATGTAGGAACTGCCTCATCATTTGCCTCATCAAATGTTGTAGCTAGTCATCACTAATATAGCCTGGAAAAACTTAAAACTTAATTAAAATCGGTTAACAAGGGGGGGGATTGGTTAACAAGGGGGGGGGACCTGCACAAAAACTGAAACTAATGAATAAAAGAACTTTCACATATCTGTGACTCCAACCAAATTCATTGACTATTATGTAACAAACAGCCTGTGAAATAATAAACATTCTGATTGCATTACCTGGAAAAAGGAAACACTTTGTTGCTAAATATATTTTTTATTTTATATAGGCTCAAACATGCTTGGGTAGTTACAGTTTTCAGGCTCAAGATAAGCTTACCATATATTTATTTAGTGTGAAGTTACTGCACAATTTTAAATTTAGGGCAAAGGTCTTGTCACAGGGATACAAGAACATGAAACTTAGGTAAATTTCCAATTTTTGAGGATTTGTATACTCCCTAGTACCAATTGATGTTAATCGATTAAAAAATTAGCTACTGTAGTCAGTCAACACTTTGTCAAGGATATAAAAATATTGACCAAGCCTGGGAGTAGGCTTCTAAATGTTTCAGGTACGAAGCAGTCAAAGAAATAGACCAATAAATACACTAAGAATTAGCTTAGATATATGGCAAGAATACATACCTTTTGTAGTATATATAGTGTTAATGGTCCTCATCTGTTAGCCCCAAGAACTTTCATTCAATATTTCGCTCCATAGATGTTATTTGAATTGATAAGGAGTCATTTATATACAAATTTAATTAAAAAATTCGGAACTTTTTCATTATTGTATGGTCATCATTAGTTAGCCTCAATAACTTTCATTCCATATTTTGTATCATACCTGTCATTTGAATTGATAAGGAGTTATTTATATACAAATTTAATTCTAAAATATATAATACATAATAAACAAAATGAGAAAAGTTTGCAAACATTTTTGATCTTATCTAAAAACACGATTTCTATGAATAGCATTGGAAAGAAACTAACTAGAAATTGAATTAGATTAAGGTTAAAATTGACTTTTCCTTTTACCAAACTTAAATGGAAATCTAAATTAAATAATCTTAATTTTGAAATAAAAATTTTATAAAAAATTCAAAAATGTATTAC
Organism: Neoturris breviconis; assembly: GCA_032360805.1. NCBI lineage: Eukaryota > Metazoa > Cnidaria > Hydrozoa > Anthoathecata > Pandeidae > Neoturris > Neoturris breviconis. Next base: position 3,704 of record JAULBZ010009382.1, read on the forward strand.
AGTAATGTAATAAAATATAAGGTTAAAACTGACTTTTCTTCGTACAAAAATTAATCGAAAATGTAAATTAAATACTTCTAAGCCTGAATATTAGGACATCACTTGTGGAGGAATGTTTTTTTTAGTATAGTTTTCAAAAACACTCCTCCACCAGTGAAATCTGACACATATATTCAGGCTTGATTCCTAATTTTTTGAAAAAACATACAAAATTTGATTATATAAAAACACATTATTAAATATAAAAAATACATAATAAATACATACTGTACCGTAATTATTCAATTTACCGCACACCTTCTAATTAGCGCACACTTCGAATAAGCGCACACCCTTTGACATAATCTTTGAAATTGGTGCACACAATTGAATAGGGCACACCAGTATTCCGTTAGGGTGTGCGCTTATTCAGGAAAAGTAATGAAAACAGCGGAAAGTCAGAAAGTTGAATTTTTCTTTAATTGATTGTAGATAGCTATAACTTTCACTCAGTTTGGAGGGCTACTTTTCAATATTTTATTGTTCGATAGTATTCTATACTATCCTAAATCTAAATCAGAGCTCTCATGAAATGACAGGCTCTTTATTAGTTTTTTCTTGCTATCGTTGATTGTAGTAATATGAAATCTGATCATTCCACAATTTTATATTTTCTTATATATTTAGAGCTCTACCCATATGGAGTAAATGTTGGAGATACACAGATGAAGACGGGAGATGGTTATATAGAACATTTCTTATTAAGTAAACCTATGAAGATATTTTCTAATTATGCTCAAAATGTCTATGTAAGTTTTTCAATTTGTTTTTCTACCATGTGGGCATACAATGTCTTATCAATGTTGAAAAAGATGTAGTTCTAGCGTCAAGTCTTAACGTAACTGTTGGCCATTACCTGTGTGGAGTGTTTTTAAGTACGTGTGATTGATGTCTGGCAGTTATATCCGCAGCTAGATTTTAAAATAATGTCTATTTGACATTAAATTAATGTTAGCCCACCGAACATAGTTTGGATGGGCTATTGCTATCACTTTGTGGTGGCAGTGGCTCGCTTTTCTTAATAGACAATGTTCCCGAAGTGCTGGCATTTTGAAATTTGGTACCAACAGTTGTGGCGATATTTTAGAAAATTTTCGATTTCGTCAACTCGGTTCTGAGTTTCGGGTAAAAAGGGTCTAAATTGCATTTTTGGTCAAATGGATCGAAAAGGCGTGGTACCATCCTGAAATTTGGTTATGGAATTCTAGGCAATATTTCAGGACTGCTCACCAAATGTTTTTAGATTCTATTGGGGAAGCTTCTTCCTCAATTTTCAAGTTTCCATTTAGTTTTTCTTTCTTCAATTTTGAAATAAATATATAATTTGACATTAGAAAGCACTAGAGACTAAAAGTATTATTATAAATGTAATGTTAAGTTAATGAATTTATATTTAATTATTCCCATTAGGAATTAGAAGTAAAAAGCATTTTATAATTTTATAATAAAATGAAATTAATTTAAGGAAATGTATTCTTTTGTTGCATTATTATATTTATTATCTGTATTTTAATTTTAACAACAGGACCTGGTTGTTCAAAAGACGGTTAGCACTAATCATCGGATTAAATTTCGGATTAGCGCTAATCTTTAGATTGCATTAAAAGCCAATTAAACAAGCCCAAATTTAATACCCTTAACAAGGTGTGAGTAAGGTTTTCACTGTGATTATTTTTTAATAATGCTGCTCTTTATGGTAATAGTCATAGGACACCTAGACAGAAGATAAAATTCGAGATAGATTTCGATTTAGCTGTGATATTGACTTGATCTGACCTACAAATCGAAATCACGCATTATCTGTGAAGACCCAAGTGGTAATTGCGTATAGTTGTTTTTGCTAGCAATAGTTTTCAGCAAGTTGTTAAAGATATTATTGGAGTAGACAAAGCGACAGTCAGTAGAAATGTGTACGCATCCTAGCGATAGTTTTCAGCAAGTTGTTAAAGATATTATTGGAGTAGACAAATCGACAATCAGTAGAACCGTATATGCATCCTGTAAAGCTATCATAAAGCACAAGAAAGAATTTATACAGTTTCCATTTACTGAAGATGAAAAAGACGTAATAAAACAAGGATTTTATAAGCTTGGAGGTGTTTCTAGCACTATAGGCTGTATTGATGGTACTTCGCATAGGTGGACCATGCCAAAAACGAAAACGATTTTGTGAATAGAAAAGGACACTCAATCAATGTTCAAACCATAACAAATCATATTGGGCAATTTGTGGACATAGTGGTCACCAGGATCCACTCATGACAGTTTTGTTTTTCGGACCTTTGATATAAAACATAACTTGGACTTAATTGATAAGAGGATTATACTTGGTGACTCTGGTTAAAAAATTATTTGATGACTCCATATGCAAACCATATCACTCCATCCCAGAGACTCTTCAATAGAGCGCAGAAAATTACAAGGTGTTCTGCTGAACGTGCATTCGGTCAATTGAAACGTAGATTTTTCTATTTACATGGTGGATTACGTCTGCAGCCAGAGAGAGATTGTTTGATCATAGGTGCTTGTTCAATACTTCATAACATTGCAATCATGAGAAATGAGGAACCATTTGATGATGAGGATCTTGATGATGAATTTAAATGTGATTCCTATATTGGACCCAATAACAATAATGGAAATGTTGTGCGAGATCATATTGCTGAAACAGTTTTTGATTGAAAATAACTTATATTTATATTATATCATATTTTAGCAATATAGCCATAGTATAATCTTGTACTCGAACGTTTACTAACTCACACAACTTTTTTAAGGCAATACACGTTTCGTAGACAACATTTTACAACATCAGTTGTTATGTATTGAAAATCTGTAACTATATTTTATGATAAGTAATCTATGCAGAGTAATTAAAAATCTCATAGAGAAAAGCTTAAAAATTAATTATATTTTTACAAAGGTTTGTTATATGAAAAGTGTTAAAATTTGATCAGATACAACAATATAAAAAGTGATAAACGATATAAGGAAGGCGACAAGGAAGGCTAATTAGGCTAATAAATCAATATAAAAATGAAAGAAACAAGTCTAAACTGATAGACTAATCCCAAAGTAATATAATTGTTTGTTGAGAGAAGGCGTTTCCCAGGAAATATGTAAGCTTTGTTTGACTGGCAATTGATGTTTGGTTGATGCGGAATCTAAAATAGAAAACCAATCTTTAGAGCATGCATCCAATCATTCTGTTTTGGCCATTATATGTTATTAGATATATTAGTTTTGTCTTTACCTAAATGCTCAGAAATGCGTGTTGATAAATGTCTGAAGGTCTCTGCAATGTAAGTGACATTACAGTCACCACATGCAAATTGATATACAACAGCAGATTTCAAAGATTTAAGAATGACATCTTTAGTTAAGAAATGGGTGCTTAATTTATCACAATTTTAACAATATCTGCTAACAACAGAATTAATTTTCCTTTGTGAAAAAGAAGAATAAAAAACAACAAATGGTAATTTAAAATATATAGTAGGAAGGAACACAACGAACAATGGAAGAATCAAATCCTTTTATTTGAAAATCTAAATATTTCTTGATTTTGTTATCAAAGGACAGGTACTGATTTCTAGAAATAGTTTTAGCCAGATTCTTCATATCAAGGTCGAAACCAGTCCAAGTACGATCAATAAGAGTCTTGATCAGTCCAAATTTATAAGAAGATTGTGTGAAACTAAAATAATTTAAAAGTAATCCTGTATAAGTTGTTTTATGATATATGGCTGTAGAAAGATTGTTTGTATATTTTATAAGAATATCCAAAAAGACTATTTGTTTGTTTTGTTTTTGTCTATTATTTAAATAGTCAACAGGGCAGTCTCTTGTTCAGAATTAAAAACAGCAAAAATATCATCAACATATCGTTGATAAAATTCAGGTTTGGTAATAGTAGCATTTTCAATCCAGTTTGGTTCATAAATAGATTTGCAAGAATAGGAGCCAATGGTAATCCCATTGCAAAAACGGAGGAAGGTTTTTTTAATAAAAGAATGATATTCTTCAAAGAAAAAATACTTTTCTATTGTATTTTTACTGAAACTTTACCATCTTAATAAAGACATGTTTCAAATACTAACATATAATGTGTGTATGCAAATCATATATATGTGTTTAGGTTTAACTTTCTTTCACTTAGTTTGTTGGGCTATTTTCAATACCGTACCTTTGATTATTTATTTTCTTCTCAAAAATGGTGGAATAACCAACCCCATCATTTCTAGAATATATTCCAATAAGCATTCAGTGGATGAGAGACACTTGTTCAAGACAGGGGCTTATTTGAAAAACGTTACTCCAAGGGTGGAAGGTGCTTGATTGAGAATATTTACAGCTTATTTTTCTGTGGGAAGGGGGATTTATGCACATTAATATTGATAAGGATATAGCTAAATATGAGAGGGTCTTTATTGACAACTGCAATCTTAGTGATAAATATTTGAGAGAAAGCGATATTTGAGCAAAACATTTTACTTTTGTTTAGCATGGCAAACGGTACGAAAATTTAAATTTGTCCCAAGAGTCTGGTTACTAAAGCTGCTAGAAACAACAGAATTTGTTGAGTTTGCAAAACTTAAGTCTGAAGTCTTAAGTCTACTCGGTAAATCTCTAGGGACCATTACAGTGGTTATTTTCCACATTTATGTTTCACTTGTGGTGTCGACAATTTGTTAAAATTTGCAAAATGTCTTATAATTTATGACCAAAATGTTTGGTACGTAAATCCATTTTCTTGTATAATATGCTCTGAAAAATAACTCTAGAAATGTTAGTACATACTTCAAATTGCAACATTTCTAAAAGTGAAGTTTCTAAATTATTTATGTTTCTCTATTTATAGATAAGTGTTAATGGTTTTGTATCAATTGATGAACATAACAATGATACTCATATCATATTACCCTCCGAACTCAGAGTATTGGCTATTTATTCTACTGATTTGGATACATCAAATTATGGATGGATTTTTTATCGTGAAGAATTCAATCAAACCATTTTGCAAAGGGCTAGTGTAGATGTTCAGAAATATACAGGGGATAATTTTTTAGCAACTCGTGTTTTAGTCGTAAGTTATATTGATGTACCTGCTAGATCTTCATCATTGGAAAAAAACACTTTTCAAGCAGTGTTTGTAAGTAACGATGTTAAATCATTTGTCATATTGCATTACATTCAACTCGATTCACGTAATGCAGTAACTGGTTATTCAGATGGCTATTGTGATGGACATCCATTCTATTCACTATCTACTTATAGTTATAGACTAGTAACACGCACTAATACAGGATTAGTTGGTCGTAGAGTATACAAACTTTCATCAAGTTTATGTATTGGAGAAATGCCAGGTACTACCTCAGTTTAAGAATTTATTTGTTGTTTTTCTTGTGTTTTAAAGGTTATTTGCTTGGATACTTTTTTTGCATTTTGCATTCATGATAGAAACATGGCGTGATGTTGACTTGTAAAATCACTGTTTCAAGAACTGTTTGTTATTTTATTTTATTTTAGTTATGTATCCATTTGGAGAAAAGCATAATGATATTTCTCTTGTTGCTCCATACAATTTATATGCTGAAAAGTTTGTCTTGGCTAAACCAATGCTTCTTTTTTCAAGCAAAGCATGGACAATACATGTATGTTTTTCAGGGATTTAAATAGCTGCTAGTGATCACTGTGGAGGAGAGTTTTTTTAAAATATTTTTTGCCAGATTTGAAAAAATATTCCGAAAAATCTCTTCTCTGCAGTGATGACTAGCAGATGTGTCAGAACTAGGTTTGTCTATTATTTCTTGGTGTAATGTTGCGAGCGATGTAAGTTTAATAGTCACTCTGGAATGCTTTCAAAGCAGCATTCTTGCTTTGTAGGAGCTATTGAATGGATGGAGGGAAGGTAGCGCCATTAACTGTTGTATTATCATTGTTATTATTATTCCCTAATTTGAATTTGGTGCAAACTACAAAACTGATTGTATAATATATACTAAATAAATAATAAGCCATGGTTGTAATCAGATCTATTTACACCAACCAAATATGCCATGAAGACATAAAGAAAGACTTCTTGCTACTTGTTCTCTATAGTACATACTTGCTTTTATTGTTCTTTATAGATAAGTTTAAGCGGTTACATATCTGTGAACACTATAGATCCACTAGCAACCGTAACAATACCATTTACTTCAACTATATTTGCTTTCTACAACACACAATTTACAACATTCAAGTATGGCACTGTATATTACAGAGATATTATCAATGAAAATCACTTAACTTTATTTTCAAAAGACAT
>JAULBZ010009383.1:0-10052 GCA_032360805.1 Neoturris breviconis
GACATTATATAAGTATACCAAACCAAAACATGACAATGATCTATAAACTCTCTTTAGCTAGCTGTATTGAAAGATTTTAAGAAGTTCCTTTAAAATATAATAACAACATAAATTTCCAAGAGTTGTTAAACGATTCTTCTTTATTTTTCATGTGCCAAGTTTTTGGCAGTCATTTTATTTGTTTGTTTATCTCTACAGACTATACTATTTAGCTATGCTGGTACCGGTACAGCCTAGCTAGCTGTATATTTTGTATCCTGAGCGTTGTTTTTAGAATACTTTCTGGTTGCTGTATATATATCATATTATGTATGTTGGATGCATATAACAAATAACTTTCTTGGCATATGGTTTTTGTTTTTTAGCTTCACTCTATAATCAATTACAATTGTTTCGGGAACAACAATGCCCGTATTGTCTTTTAAATCTGGTATAACTGAGAAACTTGAAAAAGAATTTAAGCTTGATCCGTTCGTGTGATGTCATGTTCCACATAGATTTTGTATGTTATACAAATTTAGAAAATGTTGGTAACTACCTACTATTGTCTTTTATCAGATTTGAAATGTCCCTATTCGTAACTGCGCAAAAATTAAGGGTCGCGCGAATATCATATTATCATGGGTGTGCAAAAACTTGGGGCGCGAAAAATAGAGGGCGTGAAAATAAAAGGCGCGCGAAAATTAAGTGTATTAAGGTAGACACGATTGCTATGTAATACCCATCGAAATACTCTTTTGAAAAACTATAACACATTGCTTGGAAATAAAAAATAGTGATACAAGGTTTTCGACCCGCCTTAATTGCCTTTATCGGTGTGACAAAGATTCGGAGAAAATGAGGTCCGTAACTTAATTCGACAAAACCTTTCACGCCGAAAATATTTTGGGTTTGACTTTTTTATAAAAAGATGACAACATCCTAAGTAACGTTGGTAGCAGGGAAAAACATTATCTATTGTCAATGAATTTATTTCGTTATAGCTGATGCATATCTTATATATATGTTTTATGGATTATCTGAAGGCTAAAATATGAATGATTACAGCTCTTGACACTTTGAATACACTAAAATACGCTTAAGCCCATTCTTTATGTCAGTTTAAATGGTTTTTGACCTTTATTATGTTGTTCCAAACGTTTTAGTCCGATAATTTCAAAATACGACCAAAAGGGTTTTTGCCAAAACTTTATCTGACGAAACCTTTAGCTTGTAATGTACCATCTTCAAGGAATACTTATGCTCTAAAAATAATATTAGAACACATGTCACAAAGTACACTTCATAAGCGTTGGATCAAAATAAAGATGACCTAGAGGCTGATTTGTGAATACACGTAGCAAATACTAAGAAATGTACAACCTGGGGATTTGGTAATTATGAAGTGGCATTGGATATGCATAATGACAAAAATAATTTGCATTTCTTTAGGAAATGTTGTCATTTTCTTCACGTAGTTTTTCATTTACCACCCTTTCTTGCCATTTACACCCTGCTCTCTATTTAACATTGGACGTAAATGTCACGGGCTGCAAATCGTAATTTACAACAATGGTTTATTGTTCATTTCATTCCATCGTGCTTATTTAGTGGGCTGAACGTTAATAAAATACAATTTCCGTAAATGTCAGTATATGTATTTGTGAAAGCGTCTCTAGTTCGTGCCCAAACCAATGATTCACAACAGTGGTATTTTACAGTATGTCATCTTCTTTCCTCAATAATTCATTGATACTAGTTTTTTCATCTGCAACTGGATACCACCACCAGGCTAATACATAGCAAATCAAGGCTAGCACTAAAAATAAACAAACGGAGCAAATTAGAAAGAAGAAATCCACTCCCTAAAATTGCAACGACAATATAGAACCTGCGCTATCCGAATACAATTAAGAAAATTATGTAACAAAGCCTGCGAGGAAGAGTTTCATTTTAAAGAGCTTGAGTTTGATTTGACTATTTGAAGTGAATTATGCAATCAACTGAAACGTCATTTAATATAAAAACGCAGAGCCAGTATCTTCAAGAGGACACTCACCTGACGTAATCAAACCAACTAAAACTATACTTATTGACAGTTTGTCTATATCGTAATCGAAACAGTTCTTTTTTTCACCACACTTTTTAAAACCCCATGTTATGCATCCAGCATCTATAATGGCTCCTAATAGAATAGGTGCCGGTAGAAATGATAAAGTTCTGACGATTAAGAATTGTGTTCCAAGAGCAAATGATCGTTGATTATCTGGGACACATCTACAGAAAAGAATAAAACAGTTCCAAATTAGTTTAGTACATGCAAAGAAGAATTCGATTGATCGATATCATCTTCTTTTCTTCATAAAAGGTAAAACCCCGCTATAGATATTTTTAAAAATGATGAATGCAAGGCGTTGGTTGCTCAAGCTAGAAACTTGTGCAATGAAATAACTTCTGTCACTGCACAAAAACGAGGTTATTACATTGCAACAAGTTTCTTCTTTAAACAACCAAAGCCGCATTTTCGTTAATTATGGAAAGGTCTATTGCTCTAGTCATATTCTAAACTGGATTTGTGTGTTTCAGAGAGCTACATCGGCTGGTATAATCGAGAAATCAGACCTATTGAAAATCCATACGCATGAAAGGCCAGTCACATTTAAAAGAGAATTTAATACAAATCAAAATTGTTACGAACTATATATTCAAAGAGTGTTATCCCAAACGGCATCAGCAAGAAGAGCATAATACATACCTAAGTATCATGATTTTTTGAGGTATGCTTGCAAAAAACGCTATAATCACAGTAATTGCAGCTAAGACAGAGAACAGAAAAAAATTCTTGCAATTTCGATCACATTTTCCAAATGTTGTTTCATGCAACAACACCTTCAATTTGTTCATCGAATTATTGCGATATACTCTTTGCGTTGAATCTGCTGGAATGCATGAGCAATTTGAAAATGTAGGAAGCTATAAAATTAATGAAATATTACTTGTCAACTTGCAAAGGTTCTGAATCTTTTGCTGTTATCTAATACTACTCTGGAGTATCAAAAAAGCTAACAAACTGAAATAAGCGGTCACAATATCGTAACGTTAGTACAGATGAACTAATCGACTAGTTCCTAGTAAATTGCCTACTATACAATCTCTATAGTTAACGATATTAAGGTACAATGGATGTTCCGTAACTAAAATGCATATGAACTGATTCATAGGGTCCACAAGCGTGCTCTAAGAGCACTTTATAATGATAATGAGCTGTCCTTTAACAAACTACTACAACAAGATAGCAGCTGATAAAATTCACGTGCTAAACAAAAGACCATTCTTTTAAGAGATTTATAAGACCTTTGATGGCTTAAATCCTTCGCTTATGAGAGAACTGTTTCAGGTAAAATCAGTCCCCCATAGCTTGAGAACATCCGATCTACTGGTTTTACTACCTATTAATAGCATTAAATTTGGTACTAACTCGGTATTTTTTCGTGGTAGCCTTATTTGGAATGATCTGCCTCACAACTTTAAACAAGTATCAACTATAGGTAAATGTTAAGAAAGAATCTTTTTTGCACGTGTAGCATCTGCATTTCTTAGTATCGATCTATTTCTGCATGTTTTTCTTTTTTTACATATTATTTAGACTATCGTTTATTTTATTACTGGTAGCACATTTTAACTTTATCATTTTAAGATACTTTAATTAGTCATTTTACTATCAAACCAAACGTTAAATAAAATTACATTACATTGCATTACATTATACATTACACCATTGAACCGTGGCTGATTTTGTCAATTTACAGACTGTTTCATCACAAACATGCGACGGCACGTTTTACCGCTTGTTTACAGAATTTCTTTAAAATGTGCGGCCTCATGTTTATGGAAAAAATGTGCGACCGCATGTTTAAGCATCTCTGGTCAGTAGAATGATCCAATATAAAAATGCTGACTAAGCATTCGACCGACTGTAGTATGTATTTTTACGTTTACAGACTTTCTCCAAAAGCGGCTGCATATTTAAGACGTATATTTTTCTTACTTCCTAACATTCGGCCGCATTTTTTACTACCGACTGTCTTCCAAACATGCAGCCAAATGTTTATGGTTAAAACGTGCAGCCGCATGTTCGGAAGACAGTCTGTAGTAAATGTGCAGCTGCACTTTTCAAACACACGACCGCATATTAAAAATATTTGTAAATGTAAATATACAGACTGAATTCATAATAATTCTGCCAGTTAATAAATCCAATACTAACTGCTTTGTTATTCTGACCTCGAAATACAAGCCCTTCGGTCAATATATAGACCTCGCAAGCTCGGTCTGCATATCGACCTTGGGCTTTGTATTTCTCGGTACAGAATAACAAAACAGTTAGTATTGGATACGTAACAGATAAAATTGAAATGATGACATCAAAAATAATGATGTCATCAAGCAACTTTTTTGACTACTATGTTCATTACAGTTATTACTAATAGGTACTGGGAGTTGGAATTTGCCCCCTAGTTTTGAACAACCTAAAAAAGCCTTGCATAATAGGCTTAACGAGTTTTACAAACCAGAGGTCGATAATGCAGACCGAGCTTGTACGGTCTGTATATCATTGACTGAGGACTTGTATTTTGAAGTCAGAACATAACAGTTAGTGGGTTGAAAACGAAAGCTCTTCAAAGTGTTTAGTAAAAGAAATCAATATTTTTTGATGAAACACAAATGTCGCAAAACCATAGAAAGTTTACAATCATAGCCGAGTTCTCAGGTATGAACGTGGAAGCTTCTCACAAAGATCAAAAGGAGTACGTTGCACATGAATGTATATAGTCGCACCACAAATTATTAACTAGCTAGCTTATATTTTCTCCTGTTTAACCAAAGAAACAGTCGTTCTAATCGTATTACTCGATAGTCTACATAAATAGACCTCGAAGGAGAAACGAAGGTCTATATCGCAACTGAGATACATGTTTGTTTTTTCATTAGAAACTGAGAATTTGAGTGAGAGCTGGAATTTCTTAATTTTTACCAAATTTTTGGAACTCAAATTTCTTATTCGTTTCTTAAATTATCAAAGTGAAAACTGTGTGTACTGCTAAAAAACATAAAATCATAACAAAAGATACAAAATGAAACGGTTTGTTTAACCTATTCTTGTTTTGTGACAATAAAGAATTATTTTTAATTCAAATAAGAGATTTACCTATGTTTTAGAGGCTAAATCGCGAAAAAGATATATGGTTATTTCTTACCGTTTGCAAATTTCAGTTCTGTGTTTCTTAATTTTTAACTTAAATTCAGAACTTTTTCTTATAAAGCTGTTTCTTATAACAAAAACGTGTATCTCAGTTACGTAAGATAGCATAATTTATCTTGTTGATGTTTGGAATGTTTCATCATCATCTGAGCTTGATAACTCTGGCATTTCAGTTGTTTCTTAGAAGCTGCATGCCAAAGATGCTAAACTTTGACCGTTTGATGTGCATTTAACTGAGTAGGATGGATATTTTTCGAACTAAATGATTTAGCACATTAAATATTATGTTTATGCTTTGTTTATGTTTTAAGCTACCATTATGGTTCGACCAATCTACCGCGTATATCCTGTATTCGCCTGCTAAATATGGTGACCAGTTAATAATTAATGGTCCTGACTTGTTCTATAGTTCAAATCGCAACATATTCTCAACTCTATCCTGACTGCCATAGGGGAAGGCAGAACAAAGAAAACTTTTCGATCTAGAGCCTCTAAAATGGTCTTCGGTGCCATTCAGCAGAATTTAGAATAAAAAACAAATTTACATAGCACAATTTGTTCATATTTTAGAAGCCAGCCGTTACAAAAGTACCTATAGAGCTACATAAATCATGCATTTTAAAAGTGTTTTTGTTTTATGCTTATTTTTGCTGCCTGCTCTTGTGCAGCAATTCGTCCTTTTGCAAGGAACTTTTACTCGTTTTTATATTTATTAATTTTGTTCTTAGCAAAAACGTGCCCCTCCTTCCCCCTCAGTATCGTCGGCTCTTTGTTGAAACACAACATTTTATGGAACCTCGCGTTACGTGGATGCCTGGTTGGTTGTACAAATTTCGATTGGAACGTTAATCTTAATAATCCAGAAATATCGCGCAAGTTAATCTCCTTAATTAATTTAAGAGATATATTCAAATCTACCAAGACCGGAGTTACAATTGGAAATTCAAAATGGAATTGAAAATAATAGATTTAGTTACCTTATTTGAACCCATATTAAAGTTTGTACAACCAGCAAAACATGGTGAATGATACGTTCTACCATCTGAACCACATATAGGCATATAGTTTTTCTCTGAACACATGCATTTGTCATTACATATTGACGACAGAGAATTCATACTTGTACTAGAAGAGAAATGTAAATTGTGTATTTTGATGATGTCACCAAAGAAAAAGGCGCGATGTGCAAAAATAAATACTATTTTTTTCCAAAAAAAATATAAAATTTACAAAAGAAAATATTGTTAGAGATATTTTCCACCATTCAAATATTTGTGTTGATAAGAAAGATTATCCATAAAGTATTTTTGCAAAATATTCTAACACAATACAACAAAACTCTCCGTGACATTCAAGTGAAAGTATTAAAATTTCTCAATGGTGTAAACAATAACTTAAAGTTAAACTGTCAATTTTCTCACAGTTTTGTCATGAAGAATTGGTGAGAAAAACATTAATTTATTATAATATTTACTTACATGAAATTAAAAGTAAACAATACTATGTTATGTTCATGCTGCAAGTTTAATGTTAGAAGAATTTAATGTTAAACACAGTTCATAATATATTTCTCACCGTAATAATTTTGTCACTGTGCGAGAAAATCAATTTTCTCACTGGTAGTAACTAGAGTAAGAAACCTTTAGGAATAAAGAGTACTACATACGTGTTATAATAAGGAACTTTAACACCTGCAAGATTTGTATTCATACATCCAGGAATAAGAAATATAAATGGACTTGCAATTGTAACAGCAGAAACAATGACACTGATTTTTGCTGCTGTTTTTGCTGCCATTTTCACCTCTATCCTTCTTAAAATAATTGAACCAGCCAGTATACCAACTACATTTAGTAAAGATTAAGTAAAAGATTCAATGTTACACAGCTTAAGTCACTAACAAATACTTTTTCACTCCGTAAACAGAATGGATGCTGTAATATATAACAACCTACATATCTTCTTCAAAGTTCGCAGTAAATACGCGAGAACAACGATGCTCGAAGTTGTTCTAGCGTCTTTACTGCGGACTTTAAACAATTTTTTTTTCCCTTTGAAGTTATTTAAAATAGTATTTGGTAGACTTTCATATTATGTATAGACCTTTTCAGAATAAAACTTCTTGCAATAAATCCTTTTTTGTGGGGTCTTTTGGGTAGCATATTTTATCTGGAGGAAGGCAAAAATGCCCTACCCCCTTAACTTCTAAACTACTTTGAATTTCTTAATAAAAATTGGTACAAATAATGTTCTCATCGAACCTAATGCAAAAATTTGCAAAAATAATTAGACAATATGATTCCTTGAAAACAATAGAGAATTGTATTTTCACGAGTTTGATGTGTTATTTTGTCCAAATCTAGCGGAAATGATGATAATGATGACATTATTAATAACAAGATATTAACTGTAAAAATATGACATTTCATATATAATATGCATTTTGACACTGAAAACACAGTTTTTTCGATTACATCTGCCAAACATGAGCGTGGTCACAAGACAACTGCAGCGACTACCAAAATGTTTTTGTAACAAAAAAGTTTGTAATAGGTATAGTGGTAGACTTAAAATTTCAATCGCTTTAATGCACTTTAAAAAAGTTATTAATAGAAAACCGCATGGTAGGGTATTTTTGTACCCCCCCCCTGATGAAATAGAGTTAATAAGATATTGATCATGATGTATATATTTAGGCTGTACAACGATTGGGGAATGCCAAATACTATTAGCTGCTACTCATCCCAATGCGCATGCGTTGTCTAACTAACAGCGAAAGTTCTCACTTCCAGCTTGAGCTTAAAACAATTTATATCCGAATATCTGATTAATTAACTTATCCCCATTGATATTACACACCTTTATCATGCCCTATTCTATTCCTCAATTGATAGTATATTAATCCTTTGATAAGCAACTTTGAACATAGTAAACGTACCTGCAAAAGATGGCAGTAGCATTGCTCCTATGTATAGGCCAGCACTTTGTGGTAACACACCAAACTTTACCACCAAAATCTTGGCCAAGAATGTTATAAGCCCAGCACCATAGAAGGTTTTTATTGCCGCGCCCATTGCAATTAATATAAAAATCTTGTTTGTGCACATCTTTAGAGTTTGTTTGAAATAACCTTTTAATGTATATTCGATCTTGTCATCAGATGAAGGGAGGTGACCATCTTTGATCAATTTTTGTCTTTTCAAACTAGTTTTTATCATTTTGCTTGGAAAAAGAATCAAGAAAAATCCAAAAAGCAGAAAGGTTACACTGAAACATACATAACCCAACCACCATGCACCAATCCATCTCGGATCATGGGCTGTCATTTCTTCCATTCCTTTTGGCTAAAATAAATACGAATAATTGACAAACACGCAATAAAATAACACTAATACAAAGTCGTATCAAATCGTTTATATGTTTCCCAGTGTGCTTCCTACATAGTCAATCAAGTTGAATGATCACCGAATACGATTCCGTATATTCTCTTATTTGGACTGTCTATTGTCTAGGTAATACACAGTTCAAATAAGGTAATGCACATTCTAAATACAGAACGATACCATGTTCTTTAGCACTTTACAATGTGCTTTCAACAACGGTATACTAAAAATATTTAACTCAGGTTACGGTTTAACTAACCAGATTTATGTTTGTAAACGTTTTCAAAAAGATCCCGCCAACAATAAAACCAAAACCAGGTCCCATCATGGTGCAAGCAAACCATAGTCCCAAATATACCGGTGACGCGCGGGGTGATACATTTTCGTCCACATACGCTGGTCCTGAAAATATATTAAGATATATATTATTTCTCTGAAATGAAAATTAACTATTCTATAAACTATTTTGTACGGTTAAACATACCAAGGCTATATAAAGGAGTTGTTCCAGCTCCCATAATCAACTGTGCTGCATAGAAAAAAATGATATAGACTATCTTTCTTCCAGACGTATCTGTTCCACATCCATGTACAGTTGAAAGAGATTTTTGGTGGGTGCATACATCAAATATCATTGTTTGATTCTGATTATAGTTGCTCGGTTGGTATTTACCAATAAGAAGCTTCGGTACTGCAAATAGTAATACACCAAATGCTAGAAAATAAAATTTGAATTAATCACTCTCTAATTGGAACAACAAAACAGAGTGCCAAAATCTTTCGCAAAATCTGCTCAAGGAGATCAAATTTTATGGACTTTCCGTTGACTTTTCACATTTTTCTTTTTTACATTCTCACTTAACCCCTAAGCAGCGAAAGGAACCTAGTGAGACCTTGAAAATTGCATGCAAAAACGGCGTCTACGTGGAAAAATACTGGTGGATAAGAATGGAGAAACATCTTCCTAAAAGCAGATAGGATCTATACCAAACAAAAAAAACACAATTAAAATGACCTCCATGTCGAACATTCCCACCAAAATATTCTATAACTATTTTGAGACACAAAAGAAACTTTAGATCGGATTGTAAATGTGAATAAATGAAGTAAGAACATCTAACATAGGACTAAGAGTATTCTAAAAACATTTGTGGGTACTTAAGGGTCTTGATCAATATACACAACTACCGTAATGCATCGATTAAGCGCCCGGGCGCTTGTTTAATTTTTGAGCCTCAAAGGGGGCGCTTATTCGAGGGGGGCGCTTATTCAGTCAACAAAACTTAAGATACTTAAAAATTTTCGGAAAAACAGAAAAAACACCATACTGATATGCTCGTATTATACTGCTTCTTCTTTTCTTAATCAATTTCTACACCTTCATCGTCTGAATTCTCATCTAACAGCAAAAAACTATATATGGATTT
>JAULBZ010009384.1:0-10051 GCA_032360805.1 Neoturris breviconis
CAACAGATAAAGTTTACTCACATAGATATGATCTTTTATCGACGAAAATAAAGGCATTTCAACTGTTAATCGTCCAAGGAAAGACACATCATCACCAGCGAGTTTGCTATCATCAGTTCCATATGGATAACGGACTATAAAGGTAAATACAATTGGTTATGTTAGGCTCAGCATTATAATAATAAATAATTATATAAACTATTTACTTCAAACTTTGTTTAAGAAAGCAGATATTTTAGAGCAGCTTTAAAGAAGTCAAAACCAATAAATTTAGGAAATATTAAGCTACGATGAAGAGTGTTAAGTCAAGGAGCTATCAATTGAGTGGTTTCTTTGGTACGAAAAAACCAATCAATTGAAAGATTGTGGATTCTGCACCCTCTCCTGCAAAAAAATTTGGAAAATAGTCCCTTATGTAAAGTTTATTTCTTCACTAAAAATGTGTAGTGAAATAAATACAGTAAGTTAACCTTTGGAAATACCCACAATCTTATTACCTTAATCTTATTGATTAATTACCTACAGAAAATTGCCATTTTATATAGAGAAACTTTTGTATCATTTTATTACCATAAAGACTAAAGTAATAAGATCTCAATCCTATACAAATTATTTACAAACAAATTTACTGCCATGAATGTCCCCCATGAATGTTCCCCATGATTAATGTTCCCCATGAATGTTTCCCATGAATGTCCCCAAGCTTAATAGAGTTAAAATATATATGATTACATTCTTCGAAAAACACAATTTCATTTCTTTCATGCTTTTAAATTTTTTAATTTGATTGTAATGGAAACTTAATTTCAAATATTGAACGTAATGTTTTCTTTATACATTGTTTCCTTGAATGTACTACAGAATGTTTCAAATGTACATAGAAAAATCGACACTTGATGTTGGAATAGCTCTTCACTTGAGAGAGCGGCAGATTGTTGAACATAATTTGAACAAATCACATCACAGTGGACTCTCTCTAATACGAAACCATAGTGTTTAACACTCCTCTGACAACCCTTGAAAAATTGAACCCCCCTTCTAAAAACAATTATTTTTAATATTATTATTTTTTACAGTGAGTTAAATAGTTAAGCATAGATGTTGATGATTAAAATGAATAATTTTAAGATATGTTATTGTTTCAAAATTATATTAAAAAAAACATTTTTTCAAAGTTAATGGAAGTTAAAGTTTATGGAAGTAGCTAACAAATAAGATTTTTCTCTTGGGTATTAACTGAAACGCATAATCTAACAATAATATGTTGCAACCAAACCCTGCAAAAATACCCCCCTAAATGGGCCAACCCCCACCAAAAACTTCAACTAATGATAAATCGAAGATTTTTAAAAATCTCCACCTCCCCCCTCCCCCCTCCCCTAAATCTTGGGGGTGTGAATACTATGGAAACCACTCTAATTTGAGCAATATCTACCGGTTCCATCCTGATAGAAACTCTGTTACTAAACCTCCATAATT
The DNA here is from genome assembly GCA_032360805.1 of Neoturris breviconis. NCBI lineage: Eukaryota > Metazoa > Cnidaria > Hydrozoa > Anthoathecata > Pandeidae > Neoturris > Neoturris breviconis. The sequence goes on from JAULBZ010009384.1 coordinate 1,480, forward strand.
TCGAACAATATCTACTGGTTTCCTTGGACTCCACTGTATAAGCAAATATTTACTGCTCATAAGAGTCAATCTATATTTAAAGTACGTATTAAATGTAACAAAATACAAAGTTGCATCTTTACTGGCGTTCACATTTCTAGATAGGGTTAGCCCAAGAAACAAAACAATGTGTTTCTCAAGCAGTTATTCTGTAGAGCAAACACTTGTTTAAAGTCTCCAGTAAAGATGCTAGAACAACGTCTTTGAAACTGGCATGTTTTAAAAGTGGGACCCTAGAACCCTGGACCCCTAAAAGTGGGACCCCAGAATCTATAAGTGAGACCCCTAAAAGTGGAACTGCTAACAGTGGGACTTCGAGACCCCTAAAAATTTGATGGGACCCCTAAAAGAGGGACCCCTAAAAGTAAGACCCTTGTAAATAGAAAAACTTGAAGAGCATTATATGAAATGTAGATTTTAAGTCAAACTTTATAGAATCTTCAAATACAAGTCAAGGACTTTGAACAGGTCAATGGATACTTGTACAATAATAAAGCAAAGACTTTAAACAAGTCAACCTTTATAGAATCCTTAAATGCAAGTCATGGACCTTGAACAAGTCATTGGATACTTATATCATCTTGAAAACTTCACAGAATCAAGAAAATACAGCTTCAAATGCAGTTATGATTAACAAACTTATCTGCTTTGACAATAGCATCAATTTTGAATGTTGTGATGTCTTCTCTTTTTGCAAAGTTTAAATATTTAGGTTAAATAAACAATTGAAACATCTTTATCAAAGTAAAATTATATCAAATTACTGTGGAAGATAGTAGTGAAACTTCATATCATAGCCTGAAGCAATGCTCAAATATCACTCCTCCACAGTGAATATGAATTGCATACACACATTATACATCATAGCATTATGTAAAATTAAAATAGAGAATACACCTATGTTATAGTATTAGTTGTGCTTTTAAAGATTTCGTATAATGTTACACTACATAGGCTACTCAGACTATTATGGATAGTGAAGGATATGCTTTGATCATACATACTATTGTATGTATATGTATATATAATATATATGCACATATATGTATGTATATGTATGCATCTATGTATATATAGTAGTACTATAGACATAATAGAAACCATGCTATTTAATTTAAATGTACTTATAAAAGTTAAAAACTTAATTTATTATTAAGATAATAAAATAAGTAAGAGTGAAAAGGATAATGAAATAGAAGATTACATATTCATTAAAACAATTTATTCTTTTATTAAAAAATTTTCCTCTGTTGAATTATGTATTGTCATTATAGTTCTAATTTGCATTGGGAGTAATTAATAATGTTACTATAATGTCACTGTTTACTAATGTTAATAATGTCACTCATGATAGTTTTATGGCCCTAAAAAAGTGGATAATAACATTAATAGTTATTTCAAAATGGAAGAAGGAAGCTTTCCAAAATCAAAATGGAGACTTAAATTCTTAAAATTTTAAAAATTATTTTTATGGAAAATATCACTTATCATCTCAGAAAATTAAGGAGGGAGCTTCCCCAAAATACAAAATGGCTGCCAAAAAGATTCACAGTCAAAGTTTCATAGAAAAGTTAATTTTCAAAAAATGTGATTCTGGTCAAATCCTTATAAACCGAATTTAAAAAATTCAACAAAAGTCATGAGAAAACTATGAAAAAATCGTTTTGGTGAATTTAAATCAAATGTTGACTTGCTTAAAGTCTTCGTTTCATTATTGTACAAAATCAAAGTAAATATTCTATAATGTTGTTCAACTTTTTCTAATTTCCCAGGGTTGTACTTTTAGGGATCCCAGGGTTCAACTTTTAGGGGTTCCACTTTTATGGGTCCTGGAGTCCCAGGTCCTATAGGGACCCATCCCACTATTAGAACATGCTAAATATATCTGTGAAATGATACTGCATCAAAGGGTGTTATGTCAATGAACTTGCAAATAGAATAGTTTATTGGGCACGAAAGAACCAAATCCATTGCAAGATGGTTGACTCAGTACTCTTTTTTAAATTTTATTTTACTTGATACAACCATTATCATTTTACATTTGTACAACCAGACTTTGTAACCTGAAGCAATGCTCAAAAGTCACTCCTCCATAGTGATTATTTGTTCTTATTTCGAACACTGGTAAATTTATTTGAACTGTTTTTTGGAATGTACAATATTCTTAATATCATTTTACCGGTAAATAGTCACCTGACAGGTAATATGTTTTGATGAAAATCTATAAACTTGATCCTTAAAAATCTATTTTCAGACAGAATATTTGGTAGAATGCTGCTACACACTATGACCTATCCAAACTGTGCGCATCAAGAAATATTCACTTACATTTACAATGTCCACTATGAGCTTTTGAAACATTGACAGATACTGAAACTCCAAATGCTTCACAAAAGACTTTTTCCATATGACAAACACTTGTATAAGTTTTATGATCTGATGCACAAAATATATCTTCTCTGACTCCAGAGCATCCCTTACAGCGGCAAGATGTTTGTTCCAACACATTTTTGTAGCATTCAGTATGAGGAAGACAGTTGATCTTACCAGAACTACTAAGAAAGTAGACATGACGACCTTTAAAACCAACATTAGATGTTTCTGTGAGTTGTGTACTGTTGGTCGTAGAAGATAAGAATTCTCTGTTACAAGGACCGTCAACAAATCCAGCTCTTGCACCTTTACTAGTAAGTTTTTTATAATTAAATATTCCATAGGTTTTGCTATTAACATCAGAAGCCAAAACAATTTGAAATGTATTGTGCTCTATTCGGTTCTCATAAGATTGTACATTGACATATGTAACAATAAATACAGAAGAAGTAAAAAAGTAACGACCAGTCTTTGCCATTATATCCTTTTGTGCAATCAAAAATGTTTTTTCATCAAATGTTTCTCTGAAATGGATAGCTCCATTCGCACTTGCATTTGCAATTAAATCAAGATTATATGGCATGATAGCAGAAAATGTATCTGGAATCTTTGCTGATGTTTCCGGTAACATTGAAATATAACCATTTGTATTTACCTATAAAAATCGAAGAAAAAATAAGAAATAACATGGTTTACCATAAATAACATGGACGACTTGAGATACATTCATGAAAGAATTACCAGGATTTACAGTGAAAAGTTTAGCTATGATATATAAGAAACCTTTTATAACTTTTGTTGTTTTCTTGTTGACTTTTATATTTAGGGACCATCTCAAAAAAAGAAAATTGATAGAGAATACCGAATCAACAATCTTGCAATGGATTCGTATATAAGAAACCAATCCATTGCAAGTTTGTTGACCTTGCACTCTTCATTGTCGATTTATTTTGTCAACAGATTTTAACTTCTTTAATAGTATATCACAAACAATTTTGAGGTGATGTCTTAATAATGTGAATGATTATAAGCAATGATTATAACTGTACAAAAATTGATTTTGATGATTCCTTTAAAAACAAATATCTGTTAAATTCTACTATTTCTTCTATAAGTATAACATACTAATATGCTTTTGATAAACATTGACAAAAGGTCACTTACAAATAACTTATTAACAGATTCAGCAAATATATTCATGTTTCCCTCTAAATCCACTTCTAGATAAGCGTCATCACCAACAAATGCTTTATCATCCACAGCAGCACCATATCGATATAATACTAAATAGATAGTGGCAATCAAATAAATTATGCTAAAATATATTATAGAGTATCAAGAAGGTTTGTCAATGAATTTATAAAAGTAATGAATGATGCATACATGATATAATACATAAAAGAACAATAATTTTATAGTATATAGATTTTAAAGTGAAGGATGATTATTTGCATTACCTGTTTCTTGGATTGGAATGATAAGACAATGACATCTTATTGAGGTCACATGTCTGACATTCTATATAAATAAGATCTATTTGTTGTGCACATAGAGTCACAAGATTTGTATTATTATGAATATAACAATATCAATTAAAAAAAACTTTTATGGTTTATGAAACATTGCATGCACACTGATAATCAATTGATTGTGACAATGTAAATAAATTAAGCTGATTGGTTATAAAGCAGATTTTCAATTAATGTTTGTAACTTTGTATTTGTAATCAAATTGACAACAGTGCAGTTGAGTAATTACTAAAAGAATCTCTAGAAGACAAGAAAAAATTTAGTTTCATTTAGTTTGCGAGTAAATTTATCATTAATTTCTAGTTTTGCAGGGTTTTTTACTCTGCATTATGATACACTGTTTCCTAGTATTTATGTTCAAATAAAACATCATTATTTCATCAATGTTAGGTCTTCCACATATCACAAACAGTACTGTGGATTGATCTCACGCTAGTAACCAATCAAAATATAGGGTGCACTTGTTTCGATCAATGAAATTGATAAAATCGACCTAGTGAACTGAATGATATAAAATGTGCGAGTCAAATGCAAAACGGTTGACTTTGTTTGTTTTGATACCGATGATATAACATAGTAACTCACATTGTAAGAGAATTTCTGCATTACTATATACTTAGTAGAAAAAAAGGTGTTCAAAGGCTATAGTGAAGATGCTGGAACAACATTTGAAAATCTTGTTCTACCGGTCTGTACCGCAGAGTTTGAACAATTAATTGAGCAGTTTTTTGGCATTTTGTGAAACAGTGTTTACGGATAGATATACAATACGCATCATGCGTAAAGGAAAGTACACATGTGTGTTGCATACACATTTTGTAAATTCGCCTAACTAGTCTTTGTGAGTATTATTGTTGGGAATACAATGAAAAATGTAGGCTTTTTGGTCGACGGTCAATCAAATAAATTGAGGAATCGGGTTTGTTACCTTCTGTATTCATCTATAATCAACCAAATCAACCTGATTTAAAACTGGTTGATTTAGTCAGAGATGGTTGACAATTAAAATCAACCAAATTGTAGAAATTCCAGTTATTTGGTCGATTAGTAATACTGCACTGCTATTTGGTTCAAAATCTCTATAATTATAACTAATATCTTTAAAAGTATTTACCCTCTCCACAGTCCCCAAAGTAGCTAAAATCAATAGTAACATTGTTGTCACAAGCCAGTTTCCTGAGTGAACATTCACTTTTATATGTTTTATTGTCTGTACCACAAACAGGTTCCTCTAAAGCCATGGAGCAACTGTGTATACAGCCACATACTTCTTGATCACCTTGCAATTTACATACAGACGGCGATGGACAAGATAATGTCTTCTCTGTAAGTAAATGTACCTGTCGACCATTCACTCCAATGTTGGTGTCATTTACTAAATTCACACTTGAGCTTTTGTTTGTAAATCTTTTGTAATTACAATTAGATCCATAAAAACCAGTTTCAACACCACCTTTATCCAAAGTTTTATAACTAAAAATACCGTAAGTATCAGTACCATTTGTCGCAAGCACAATCTGAAATGTATGATTTGACAACTTATTTGAATATGTTCTAACATTGTCATATGTTACTATAACTAATGTTGTTGCCATAAATGTGGTTTCTGCATGAAGGAATATATCTTTGTTAGCCTGATCCAGAATTATTTGATCTTTAGTTTGTCGATAGAATATAGTGCCTAGGTTAGCATCAGAATATAAATCAGTGCCATACATCGCAATAACAGGTTGATAATATGGGATTTCTATTTCAGTATTGATATCTTTAACTGTTGATAAAAACCCATTGCTGTTGATCTGAAAATAATGAACAAATGAGATTCAGACAACCAAAAGAAACATTGCACTAAATACTAACAATAAAGGCCATTTTCCACTTCAGATGTAAAGATGTGTGATGTCAATTTCTATCAATGGAATGTCTATAATTTCGTGGAAGACTGTCTTAACACACACAGTGGTAAAATAAATATATGACACAGTGTTCAACATAACAGTTCAAAACTCTCTCATCCACAGTGATTATTGTTCTTATTTGGACCACTATAACAATGAGCATGCGCAGTCTTATTAACATCAACATTGATAAGGAAGGAATTACAGGGAAAAAGCTGTAGTATAAAACATGGTACAGAGATGAAGATAGTGTTGTGTAGCATTTATAAATAGTTATTTTCTTAGTTTTTCAGGACAAGAGAATACAAACACCATTATCAACAAAATACATATAATGTTTTAATTATTCCTAGGAATAAACTAGCTTAGTATCATTTTTTATTGTTATCATATACCCATGTGGATAATTATTACTTTGATATGTAGTATAATTTTATAGATGACGTGATGTGACTCTTCTTTTGTAAAATGTACTATAAATGTAGAATCTTGACAAGAATTTGTTATTTAAAAATGCTTGCAGTGACAAGTGAAACATAGTGAAATAAAACTGGTTTAGTCAAAGAATGCGTCATTTTTATGCGTCATTTTTTTAATGTACCATTCCAAGATATAAGAAAAGAATAGATAAATTGTATGAACTTAAAGGAAATAAATTTATGGAATTTATGGAAGAAGGTGCATGAACTTGCAAGAAATAATATTGTTCTATATGTCCAGATGCATCATGCCAGAATTTCATACGTATCGCGAAATACTACTGTATTTGACTCCACTAAAACACTCCATGTATGGGGACATACGGGACGGGATTCAGCAATATTTAACAATGCATTAGTTACATAAATATGTTCCAATTATGTGTCTATCTACCCATCTTTTAGAATTTCCAAACTAACTCAAACCATTTTCAACAATATGTTATACAATGCAGGCCTCTGAATTCACGTCAGAATTTCCCTGTGGAGGAGCACCTCCACAGGGGAATGCCATTGTGAATTCCGAGGCCTGACAATGGAACTAAATCAATAAATACAAATATTTAAATGTAAACTTTTACCAAATAGTACTATACTTACATAAATAAACTACCCAATCCGCAAAAACCTGTTCAAAGTCGTTCCAACGTTATTTTGCTGACTTTGAACCGGTTTTTGCTGGCTGGGTATTACTAAATAGTACTATAAATTTTATCAAATAGTACTATACTTACATAAATAAACTATAACTAAATAGTATTATAATCTTTACCAAATAGTATTATACTTACATATATAGATTGATATTTTGAAGAAAATAATGGTAATCTCTCTTTTAGTTTTAACGAAACTGTTTTATCATCTCCATAGAAAGATGTATCACCATGTAACGTACCATAATCATAGAGAACTAAAGAAAACAAGTATATTTATGCTTCACCGTTTATTTAAACTATACTTTTGCTTCCCGTAAGACTTGTGTTTGTTTCAATTTTTGATGCAATATTATTTGATATTATGTGTGCGTTAAGTTAACTCCAAAGTTTAGATATTTGGTTACTTAGGTTTATGATGAAGAATCCTATGATATGTCGCCCTTAGCATAAACTTCTCTTGCCATGTGCATTATGCATTTTCATCTATAATAATATTAAATCATAAGTTTTAATCCTTATTAAATACTTGGATCAATATTTGATCCCGAGTTGACAAAATCGAAAAATATTTTGCCAGTTGTCTCGTAATATTGCCTAGAATGCAATACTAAATTTAAAGACTGTACCACACTTTTTTAGTCAATTGAACCAAAAACTTAATTTGAATCATTTTTGCTCAAAAAAAATTGTATGAAATCGAAAGATTTTTGGAAAGTCCTTCCAAGATATTGCCTTGAATGCTGGTACCAAATTTCAAAATGGTAGCACTTCGGGAACACCGTCTATTAATAAAAGTGAGATACCGCCTCCGCCAATGCCGCAAAGTGATATTAATAGCCCATTCAAATTTGTTTGGTAGCCTAATAAAATGATAAGAAAAAAAGCCTTTGCGAGAAGAAACTTTCGCGAATTTCAAAAAATTTGCAAAAGTTTATTGCCACAAAAAATGCAAAAAAAATGCTATTCGCGATAGTAAATTCTCGTGTAAAATCGTGCATAAGTCTCTCGTGAAATATATTACAAAGAGGCCTAGGTAATTTATTGTGAAATTAATTTCTTGCGCAAATGTTTTATTTTCTCTACTTACTTGTGAAAGTTTTTGTTCTTAAAGAATTTCTTACCTCCTCAATTAGCAAAGGTTTCTTCCCACAAAATATGAAGAAATCCTCTACAGTACATTCTATATGAAACTTTACAAAATCCTGCAGAAACTTAGACAATGAGTAATTATTGTGTTTCTACATGTGAGATTATGATGATTTATTGTTCTTTAGCATAGGTGCTAAAGGTTATTGTTCGTGATATAATAAAATTTAATTGGTGCAATTAATTAAACATGTGCAAACAAAAAAGAATCATTATCTCACATGTTAACCCTATTTGGTAAGGGCTTTTTTGACCTTTAAAAGTATGGAGGGATCTCAGGATCACAAGTGCTATGTTTTTGGGCCAATCCACGAAAGTTTATTCCTGTGAGATTTCATAAGTGTGATTTGAATATAAAAGGTGGTTAAAATTAAGTGATCATGATAAAGCAGCAAGAAATTGATGGACTGCACGCTATACAATAAATGATGATAATGATGAGATGATAATTG
>JAULBZ010009385.1:0-10050 GCA_032360805.1 Neoturris breviconis
AATTCCGCCGCGACCGCGACCGCGACAGACGTCCGTTTTAAGAAATCCCTTCCCTTACGGAAGCGGGATTTAAAAATGCATAAATTAAGACCATTTTAGTCCGAAGGCCCAACTAAGTAATAAGAAAGTGTGACCACAGAATAAACTAAAGTTAACGATAATCAAAAGTTTTGCTTGCTGGAAGTGGAGGGTGTCAAACATGCTGCTAATTGGGTACCTGAAGAAATCTCCAATTTGTGGGAGTTTGGAAGTTTTCTTGTTATCGAACCTACTACTGGTCGGAAAAAAAAATGCAATTTCTGATCGATGGATGCCAAATATGATGTCCTACCATTTTTATTTCGCTTGCAAAAAAAAAATTAAAAACACAAAATTTCCAGAAAGAAATCTACAAAATATGTCGCATGCAGGACCAAAAATGGTTCAAGAGAACAACAATGGTATGTAATTAATAAAACAAAACCTATACTGTGTAATAATATGCAAAGGTAGAAATATAGTTAGAATCGATTTACCCTTCTCTGGGGTCTATTGTTTTTCAGTTTTGTGTTTTTGAAAGGAACGTTTGTTTTTAATTTCTGGGCTGCTAGATTGCAGATTTATCGGAGATGGTGTTCTTACATAATGGTTTGTACCAGGCACATTTGAGGGCATCCTATCTGTGATAAATACACTGAAGTTGTTGAGTTTTGGATGCACACATATACGTTTTATATGCTACCTTTCTTTAGGAGGGTGCCGATGATCCCTCGGACATTCAAGGGGAGGGGGTGTCCGGGGTAAAAAGATACCGGACACCGGACCAAATCCGGACATGTCCAGTATTGTTCTCGGGGTAAATTCGTGACTTTATCAAGTTGGAAAGTTCCCTGCCGTAAACCCCCGTACAAAGTCCGGGGTAAATCAATATAGTTTCTTTCGAATACCTGGGCACCCCGTGAATGTCCGGGCATCAGCACCCTCCTTGTTCTTCTTGCTCTCAACCCAAGTACCTAATAATATTACTCTCCTTGTGACATTTGGCATATAGCTATACATACTCTTTTTTATGTGTGTACGTATGCATTTTTAGTACTACAAGACGGGTTCCATATTTTATGTTTTCATGAGATAATTTGTTCCGCATTTTGCGAGGACTTATTTTCGCGAATGAGCTATATATGTGCCTATTTGTCTACAGGTGGGGAATCTGCAAACTATATATAATTTATAACATTTACTAAATGTAAGTAGACCTATATACTAGATTATGATTATTCACATCAATTATTTTTTTTAGCATAGCTTTAGGCTACAAAGCCTGAAGTTACGCTCAAAATTACCCCCTCCAAGATGATTATTTACTCAGACCACTGCGACATATCAATTTTGATATATTTTTTACCGAAGTTCTATACATTACATATAAAATTTAAGCATGGAAATTTATGGAAAGTTTTCGCTTGTCCGTTGTATTAAGAAAATTCTTTTTGTGGTGAATGCCATGACCTTTTTGGTTGTTCAGGTGTGGTGTTACTAGTGTTCTGCCATGTTATTTTACTTGGGCTATTATTTTAGTGTCCTGCCATAATCACTTTTTGGAAATTGGCACTACAAAAAATAAAAACTCTAATTTCGCTCCGATGTTGACTCTGGATCACAGGTATGTTTAGGTCAGTCCCCTTTCAGTACATTTGTAGGGCCTTCCACCTTGCTTGTAACTCTTAATCTCATCACATACAATACAATTAGTGACAGACTGTTGGAGTGTTCTTTTCACGAGGACTTTAATTTTGTTAGGATTGAAGCTGGTCTCCCCGACAGCCCGATTTGCAATATTACTAGCCATGGCCATTTTGTGAGGAGGATGACAAGTAAATCGCTCGAAACATATATATAAAAGGAAGTAATTATATTGTCCATCAATGATATACTTTTCTGGTCTTTACCTAAGTGTTTTCCGCACAACTTTGTCATAACTTGTCGGTGGGTTTCATTTTCGGCCATCTTGAATGGTGGTTTTGCCTCCTGAGGTACACAAAGTACAAAGGATAATGGATAGTGTAGATAAGGAACAGGAGTTGATCTTTGGTAGGAAATATGTCTTATGTGCTGGAAAACTTCACAAGCGATGTTTCTCAAGATCAAATTTGAGCTAATTTTGGCCTTGAAATAACGTTCAAACGCTTTGCTCGAGAGCGTTGGTTTTGTAAAAAAATTCAAAACATTCGAATTGGCTGAAGGCGGTCATACCTTGGACAAAAATCCTGTAAGGATGTGGTATTTTGAGGGTATTTCCGGTGGTGTGTAGGACCCCACTTGTACCTAATTCTACTACGCTTACGTCATGGCCGAGGAAAAAAAAGGTATGCGCATGCGCACAATAAAACAACACTGCTGCCGCGAATACTGACGGACGTGCCGTCAAATTATTATTTATAAAGTCTGAACTACTAAACCAATAAAGCTGAAACTCTCCGACTTTTTGAAACTACCTATAAGAAACAAATTGTGAAAATTCAAGCTACATTACGCAAACGGATTAAAACATAGGGGTCATAGCCTGAGACCATCTATTTCTACATGGGGAAATCCTATATAAATCGCCAAAACAGTATAACGCAATTTTGTGATGACGTCATCAGAAAAATGCTGATGTTAGGAAATAAATTGCCTCCATATTGTTCCTTCCATGATACACTATTAGCCCGACAAGTTTCATCCTTATACTATTAGTCGTTCAAATATTATGGAGTGGCCGGCCATGAAATGTTCAAAAAAGCCCAGTCTAAATCGAATATATTTCCGCTCTCGAAAATGTACATTGACAAGAGGTCACGAAAGAGGTCTAAATGGTAGGCTAGAGAAATCTAGTTCATTGAATTTACCTATTGAGCAAAAACATGTTCACAGACCGCAGTAAATACTCTAGAACAACGTCGAACGACGTGGGTCAAGCGTCTCACTGCTGACTTTGAATACGTTTCTTGACCACGGGTAACCCATTTATGTATTGTGATACATATATGTATGAATACATTCGTTATACACAGTTATACATTGAATAATTAACTTTAAACATGAAAAACAAATATACTATTCAACAAACAAATTGACAGACTGGTTAACATGAATCATGGAAATAAGAAATATTTGAGATTGAAATTTGTGCAAAAATTCAGAAATTTAACTTACATAAAAAGCCTTAAATTTTGATTAGCAAAAAGAACTTCACGAAATTTGTAAAACAAATAAATGTTTTAAAAGTCAGAAAATTTGAGATTAAAATATTTTCCTGTTCAAAAGTTATTTAACAAAATACGAGAAGGGGTAAATGTACCCCCTTCCTCCCTCCCCATGTAAACTAGGGTTAAGAGTCATGCAGAGGAAAGCAATGAGTATATATTTTTTCAAGCGAATGCCTGCATATCATAACCTAACAAAAAAATATTCTAGTGTTTACACGATGTTGGTACAACGTCGAAACAATGTTAAAATGACGTCGCGACGTTGTTCTAACCTTAATTAGACGTTGTTCCGACATCATGTGCTAGTAAGGCTAATAACACAACCTCCTTCACAGGGCATCTTCTCCTTGATTAAAATTATTTTGTGATGCAAATCGACCACATGTCTTTATTTTCTTAACGCATTTGGAAAACCAGGTTGTCATTTAAAGGTGAAGAAGAAGCACTGGAAACGAGGTTGGACTAAATATCTATTTTATAAAAACGGTAACTAACGCATTAGTAGAGCCATAAACAGACAATAAACCAAAAAAAATGCCTATGATAAGTATTGCAACTTCCATAAGTATCCGTTTGTACGAAAGAAATTTCCATTTTAACTGCAAATGAAATACGACAGGGAAAATGAAAATTAAGAATGTCCCTGTTACAGCTCCAACTATTCCTGCAAGTAGCGCAAAATATGGCAGCATCAAAGCGATTATGACGCATACAACTATACCCATTATGCGACTAAAAATCTTCCATGCTGTATTATATTTCCTACCTTGTAAAGTCTTTTGTGATATTTTTCTACTCATGACTTCGTCGAGTTGTTCAAACACCACGAAAAACATCAATGATACATCAGCTATTGGGTAAATACCGAGTAAAATCATCAAAATGTATTTTACTCCTAAAGATTTCTGCGCAACATTTAACGTAACTAGTTGGTTAGTATTTAAACCAAATGATAAAGCACCAAAAGCACCAAAAACCAATTTGAATATTGTTGATATGCTATACGATATATGGAGCGCCATTCCTATTTGTTTTGAATTACGCATACTCCCTTCTACTTGTGGTACGATACAATTCATCATTGTTGAGTACATTAAAATGGAAAATGCGAATGGAAAATTCTCATAATTAAAAGTTATACTTTCAAAGGACCATTGTGAGAAATACATCACAAATACTATCATACATGTGGCAGCAGAAACAATAACGCAAACAACGCCCACCATACTTAAATACGCTAATAACGATAATTTGTTAATAAAAAGTGGTGGCACAAATAAAACGGAGAAAACCATAACTAACTGACTTTCACTAAGGTTAACACTGTCTCCAAGTAATTCGTATAAACATTTCCCCAACAGTACAAACATAATAGCGTTATTGACTACAATGTAACAAACATTGAACCCATTCACAAGCCTTCTTCCCCATATCCCCCAGCAATCTTCCCCTATTTCTACATAACTCGCCCGTACACGTTTTCTTTGATTACTTCTGGATGAAACCTCGTATAAACAGTCCACCATTAAGCAGCCTGTTATATCAGCAATTATACACAACACCACACCAACCGGTAGAAAAGCCAATCCAGCTGACATAACAGCATATGGCATAGCAAAAGTAGCACTTCCTTGAAGTACTGGTAGCATATTACATATAGTAGCAAACAATGAAGCACCTTGATCAACAGATAACTTTTCTGTTAATGTTTGCATGAATTCATGAGATGATCCAGTGGAACTGCCATTCGACCCACTTGATAACATCAAATCGTAATGCGAATACGTTTTATCATCTTTTTGCGATAATTTATAAACATTGTTACTGATATGCGATGTAGTTTGCTCGTTGAGTGAATGGTAATTGTTTGTTTGATGGTTGTTTATATAGAAATTGCTACTATAGTTATCATTATTCATTTGTTTGTAGGTGTTGTTGTTGTTGATTAGTGGATCTATTTCTCCAGGTATAAATGTGCTTTTGGTCAATTTTGAATACATCGTCTAATTGTAGTAACAAGTACAGTCTCGATCAAAGGAGCTTTACATCGGAAAAGAAAATTGGTTCGTTAATCAGGAAATTTTCATTTTCTGGAATCAAAGCTACCATACTAGCTAACATCAAGGACAACCTTTCCATGCGATTTTTGTTGCTGAAATACAATATTTTACATGCTTTAGACACGGGTTCAACCTAAAGGCGAAAATGGGAAGGGGAGGTTGGAAATACTTCAAAATTTATTAAGCGAGGTTGAAATAAGCGGGAGGGTGGCAACTTTCTATAGTTGCTAAATAAACACGATCATAATGCCACTCACCGCGGGGAGGTTCTGCAAAACAGGCTATGCATATCTCCATAAAGTTGGCCCTTATATTTTTGGAACAGAATCTTTCGTGAGCAAAAAAGTCCGCGATTTTCCAGCATTTTTGCAAAACTTTGAAATATTTCAAAATCACCCCTTCGCAAAGTTATGACTCGTGCAGGTGCTTTGTGACCACACCCATTTTTAACCGAAATAGCAAAAAAACGTAGAAAATAGTTTTCATTTTTTGGCGTCAAAATGTATATTTTTCATTATTTACACATAAATTTTGACGAAATAACGTATCGAACAGATAAAAATACGAATTTCTTTTGTTTTCAAGACAATAAAAAGACAATGGCCTATTGTAGGGCATTTTTTCAAGGAGACAAACTGTCACTAAAACACTTGTGTAAGAATTTAATTTTATGATAAATTATTTAGAACTCTTCGCGAATGACTTATTCACGATTTCGCGAGAATTAACTTTCACGAAAGGCTTATTTTTTTAATATAGAATTTGCAATTAACTCGAATAGGGATGTCACTACAACTTCTCGTTTGACATGTGTGTAAAAAGCAATTATATAGCTATATATATACAATAGCTAAAGCTAACCAATCACAAGAAAGTTAACTAACAGTACTTACGTAAAAAGCAACAACGACAAACCGGTGCACAAAAGGAATGTATCTTTATTTTAAACTTCAATCTTCTCACTCACCAGGTATACGCCCCAGAAGATTTCATACCTACGACCCAGAGGGCATTATTGTAACATATTTTTCACGTCTATGAGGCTTATTTATTCCGAAATATAAATAATATCCCATCAAACTGTCACTATGTTCTAGTGATTTGTTTGCGGAACTTGCATTTTCTCAATACGGTCAGTTCTTTTGAAATTTAACAGATCAACTAAAAAGTTTCCTAACGAGCAAACACGTGTTCAGTGGCTGCGGTAAAGACGCTAGAACAACGTCTTCAACAAACTTGTTTTTGCCCGTTTGGTATTTTCAAAATCTTACCTTTAATGTCTGTGTGAATATATTTATAAAACTAAGAGATATATTCTCACATTTATTTTCACATTTATTTTCACATATGAATAATTTACTGACTTGGTTCACCACAACTGAGACACGTGGAATTTGATCAACATTTTATAGGGAGGAAGAGATCTTTCTATTTATATCATTATAATATAGATAACTACTAGTCTGACAGAGCCAAACTGTACGGGAGTTTTTGGCTATCTTACCTTCTTTCGTTCTCTCGATTTTTAAGACAATATTCATTCAAGGTCTATAATATAAGTTCTATTGGTCAACAAATCTGACTTTATTCTAGCTATCATATCAAATGATGCCGCCATTATTATTATTATTCTTCACCCTTTTTCGGACTGTCGAGAAAGTTCTAGTTGTTTTATGAACTAATCCTGGGTATGATTTGAGTAGATTTCGAAATATCTAACCTGTCTGGGTGGAAAGTGGAGGAATACAGCTGGAAATGGGTTGCTTTTTATGTAGTGTATTTTTCCGAGAGAATTCGCATCTGAACATAATTAGAATCAATGTATTTCATCGCATTCTATTGCCGCAGTTATAACGAGAACAAAAATTTGTATCAGACATACAATACCTAACAATGGTGGACGCTTGGATCCCGATGATTTTTCGTAGTGAGAGCGTGAGCCTTTATTTTCTAACTCGGTTTATAGTTTTCGGCAACAGCAATTTTTTTCAAAACAATAATGGTGCAAAAATGCCCTACCTTGCGGTTTATTATTCATAAATTTTTTTTGGTGCGTTAAAACGACTGAAATTTCACAAGTCTGCCACAATACCTATTACAAACGTTTGTAAAGGGTTCGAGGAGAACATTATCTGTACAAATTTGTATTAAGAAGTTCAAAGTAGTTCGGAAGTTAAGAAGGGGGTAGGGCATCTCCCCCCCCCCCCCACCAATAAAATATGCTACCCAAAGGACCCCAGATAAAAGTTGAAGTGAGATTTTCAAGCCGACTATGCTTCTTGTTGAGAAAGTGCTGATAATAAACCATATAATTAATTGTTGTATAAATGTTTATATATTACTATATTAGTTTCTGAGGCAGGTAAACAACGAGGTATGAACAGGGAGTTACGGAAATTTGGAGTTACGAAGCCTAAAATCGCGATGCCGTATGTTTTTAAAAGATACGAAACTCGACGAAAAACCAAAACCAAATCATCGGGTTAAGAACGTGTCACGTGACTCGATAAAATAAATTTTTTAATGAAAATGCAAGTTACGAATAACTCGTTCAAAAGCAAAAAAAATGTTTTCTCGAGTAGGGGAAAAAATGCCCTACCCCTTTAACTTCTAAACTACTTTGAATTTCTTAATGGAAATTTGTACAGATAATGTTCTCATCAAACCTTATTCAAAAAGGTAAAAAAGTGCTAGAAAATAGGCCATTGTCTTTTTATTGTCTTCAAAGCTTTCAAAAATTTCACCTAAATTTAGCGAAAATGATGATAAATGAATGATGACATTATTAATAACAAGATATTGATTGTAAAAATATGCTATTTCATATATAATATGGATTTTGACACTGAAAAACCAGTTTTTTTCGCCTACATCGGTCAGAAATGGGCGTGGTTAGATGACACCTGCAACGACCACCAAGTTTTTTTAGGTATTGTGGCAGACTTGTGAAATTTCAGTCGTTTTTACGCACCACGAAAAAAGTTATTAATAAAAACCAGATGAAATAGGGTTAACTAGAAATGAATTTAGTAGCTTAATTTGATTCGAGTTATTAACTCTAGATTGGTTGAGTTGTTTCAATTCTTTCGAGTTAATAACTCGAGACTCATTTAGTTGCGTAACTTTTTTCGACTTCCTAACCCGAAATTGATTTAGTTAATTTTATCATCTATGATTTTACATACTCACTCATTCAAAATCAGAGAACGTCTCTAACAAAGAAGAGGAACTTTATATTTTAAATTCGAACGGCTTAACTATTTGAATTGCTGTTTACTTGTGCGTCACGAGCATTTTCACGAACTGATTAAAGACGTTTTGATATAAAGTGCGTGTGTCCAGGCTTTAACTGAAAAAAACTCGAGAAAATTTTAAAGTACGCGTGTCGAGGCTTTAACTCGAAAAAAAGTTAAAGAACTAAATCAATTTCGAGTTAATAACTGGAGAAAAATTAAAGAACAAAATCAACCCCAGTTAACAACCGAATCCATCTCAATTTATGAATTTCACGAAAACTTGACGTCATTATGATGTGATAACTCAAGATTTTCGTAACTCGAGTTTTTTATCTCAAAAATTATGACCATCCTTAAAATTTACAAAGAGTTTCAGTTTTTAAAAAGTGGCACTCAAGAACCACCGTAAATTTCCTCTAAAGACGGATTTCCACTAGGCGAATTCGTTCGCACGAATTCTAAATGAATTACATTGGTTGAAAGGGACTTCACCTGTTGACGTCGCTTTCATCCAATAGAATGGCTTCATTTAGAATTCGCGCAGAATTCGCCTTAATATATAACATATAATACATATAATCTTCTGCATGAATATTACATATAATATTAGCTGTCACGTGTGAAATTCTCAGAAGACCCTAAACAAACAATGTTCAGAAACTTTCCTAGCGGGCACATGATGTGGGAGTTGTGTACCAGCGGGGATATATCGTGTGTATGAAGTACTTTTACGTTATACCCTGTGGGTAAAAAACTTATTCAAAGTAAAGACGTTAGAACAACGTCTCCAGAAATATCTGTTAAGGCGGGAAATTCCGCGCGAAAGCCAAAATAAGTCAATTCATTGGTAGATGTGTCGATTTCTTCTTTTGACTTTCGCGTGGAATTTTCCGCCTAAAGGAAATCAACTTATCGGACGTCCTAAATACATTTTCTTTTTTCGAATATGAGCTACACAGTTAAATAACAGAAATAACAGTAAATAATTACTGTGGAGGAGGGATTTTTAAGCATAGCATCAGGTAGACTTTGCAGTGATTATTTACTCTTATTTCGATCACTACAGCAACAGTATTCTTTTATTAATCCGTCAAACGTGATCCCTGCAGATGACGTTGAAACAAAAGCTAAACAATGTTGTCCATTGGGATGCAATACGTAAAATAGCGTCGTAATAGTTCGAGCGTTCTTTTTTTTAACAGTAGGATTTGTTGACAATCAATATATTTACCGAGGTGGTGTTATTGTCTGTGTATCTGGACACGTATCTTGCACCTATGCTAAATGATTTCAATTTTTACAGATTCAAATTTCACTTGTGTTCAAAGCATTTGAATATTCATAATATATTAACGATATTTACAACGTTTCTAATGGATCCATTTATAAATATTTCTATCAATTTCTCCATGCATTAAAGTTTGGTTGTTCGTCATGACTGGTCTCCTTTAATGAGGTGATATCACCAGCCAGGACATCACCATCCACTGATGCTGCTTGTGCATTACGTTCTGAAATAAATAACAA
>JAULBZ010009386.1:0-10050 GCA_032360805.1 Neoturris breviconis
GTCATCACTGTGGAGGAGAGATTTTTCAAAATATTTTCAGCCAACTTGGCTGAAAATATTCTGAAAAATCTCTCCCCCACAGTGATTGTCAGCTGTTATTTCGAGCCCTGACCTGCACTTATTTTGGTAGTAACGTAAATGCAGATGGAATCGTACTGCAAAGTTCTAATTTTTCTAGGTAACTGTATCATTCTGCTTTCAGAACGTTTTATTCTAATAATTAATACTGTTGTAGGAAAAACTGTAAACACTTTCTTCTGGAGAAATATTCAATGAAGAGATTTGCTGGTCAGTGCTTGAAATAAGAGCAAATCACTATGGAGGAGTATTTTGTTAGTATAGCTTTGTAGTTCAAAGCCTGAAGCTATGCTCCAAAATCCCTCCTCTGCAGTGATTATTTACTCTTCAACCACTGAAGTTTGCTTTTGATAGCTGTTTTACAAAAGGGGTGATTTTTTTTATAAATTGTTGACAAACTTTTAAATGAACTGTAGTTATTTTCAGCCTAATATAATAATACCAAGGATAGAAATGACCTTGACTTGGAAAAAGAATTCATTTACAAATCAACAGTGCTCGTCAAATCTTTTTTCCGAATAATTTTTATTGCGATTTAGATTTTTATATAAGAATTGAGAATAAGAATTGTATGCGTGAAAGAGAGTGTATATTGGATTCTTCTTTGCGAGGTACTTCATATATACCATTGCAGTGCAGTGGTCAAGATAGAGCAAATAACCACTGAGGAGGAGGGATTATTTAGCACAGCTTTGGGCTATGAAGCCTGATGCTATGAAGCCTGATGCTATGCTCAAAAAGCACTCCTTCACAGTGGTTATTTTCTCTGATTAACAACGCACTATGCTTCTATTTCAGCATCCATTAGTATTGTCATTCATAAAGGTGCTTCCAGTTATGACATTAGGAAAAGTTGCTTTCATGCATTACTTTTAGATATGGTAATAAATGAAACAGTTCAGGTATTCTATTTTTTTTTTGCAAATGCAATAGCACAGTAGGTTTTATTAATATTTTTTAATACAGTGAATCTAAAGGAAAAGGACCCTTTTCCTTGAATGATATTTCGCAATAAAATATTTTTAGAATCATGCTCGTTTTTCTTTAACCCTTTGAGTATATGGCAATGAAGTATATATGTGTCCTGGCAAGCCTTAACATAATGCTGAAAACTGTACTAAAAAAACACTCCTCCACAGGTGATGTCCGACTGTTATTTTGAGGCTTGTCTTAGGACCACATATTCATACGATTATAAATTTTGATTTCACAAAGAAAAACGAAAAGGCTAGTTTCACAATGTATGTTAAATTTACATTCAAATGAGCTCTGGCAGGTTGCCTGTAGTAAAATGATTCAGAAGATAATAGTCGTTCGATGTTCAAGACCCTTTAAGCTAATGTTAGTACTCAAAGGGTTAACATGCTACAAAACCTTACCAATTTGTTCACGCATGTGTTACTTGTGAACAATTATTTCTTTGTTCTAAAGAAACCAATACACTGCAACATTGGTTAATCAATACTTGCAATTGGTTGGTTTCTTTACAACAATACTCTTGTTGGTTTTTATTTGCTACAAAAAATATATTCTCAAATCTGAAAATAACTGTCGGCCAACACCTGTGGAGGAGTTTGAGTGTAGATTTTAGTTTCGGAACTGAAAACTGTACTAAAAACATACTCATCCACAGGTGGTGTTTGGCAGTTATTTTCAGACTTGAATCTTAGAGAAGTTAACATTGTTATAAAAAAGTTATTTTTTTTGGTTTTGCAGTTGGAGCAAATTGTAGAAAGATTTCAGTTGAAGCTAGAACCACAAGGTAAAGATAATTTATTTTATTAAGCTTGAAAAAACTGACAAACATCTGTGGAGGAGTGTTTTTGGAGTTATAGTTTACACAGCTATTTACTATATAAAAATAATACTCTTCCACAGGTGATGTGTGAAAGTTTTTATCAGGTTTGTTTTAGGGACCGTCTCAAAAATAAAATCTACTTAGGAGAGTACTGAGTCAATGGTCTTGCAATGGATTAGTTTCTTTGTACCGAAGAAACCAATCCATTGCAAGCTCGTTGACCTAACACACTTCTGCACAGATTCATTTTTTGTTGAATGTTGTCAATTTTAGTTGATTTAACCTTAATAAAAAAGTTGGTTATTATTATCATAAAATGTATCTGATGGTTATTATTTCATAATTGTTGTTTCAGAAATGCTGTTTTTTACTTCAACATTTTTAATTTAGAAAATAATGACAACAGGTGGCAGGTGATGAACAAGACAAGAGAATTAGTTGATCACATCTACCCATGCTTTGACACAGAATTAGAAGCAAATAAATGGGACGTTACAAGGTGTCACTTAGGTTTAGATGAATGGAGATTTGAATGGGATAACAAATTAATGTAGATTTTGTAAATATCACTAGAATATCATCAATGTATGCATAGAAATATAGATACTCGATACAATTTTAATCTTGGACTGCATGTTGGAGCTTCCTGGATGGAGTTATATTGACTCCTGATCGCTAAATCCAAAGAATACAAATTTATTACCATAATTCCTTTTATTATCCCTTCTCTTTTCTTTAGCCACCCTGCCTATAAACTGCCTCATTTAATTTGCTTTAGCCTAATGTAATTCATTGTTATCATCGAAAATGAGTTCGGTGTTAACAAATTGAATTATTTCCGATGAATGAAGTTGCCTCTGAATTCACGACGGCATTCCCATGTGGAGGAGTATCTTTGGAGGCTAATTTGTAGCCAACAGACTGCAAATTAGTCTTGGAAGATGCTCCTCCACAGGGAAATGCCGAAAAAGGTTTCTTAAAGTAAACTAGCTAAGCTAACGGGAGTGGACAACCAAAAATCTAACATAAATACGTGTATTGACAATAAATCAACCATTTTTGTCATTTTAAAAAAACACATTCACTAATTATTACTATTCATGTACCCAGTGAGCTCAAAGTCCACAGTAAAGATGATAGAACGACAATAAAAAGGTTAATATAAGTGGAACACTCTTCTTTTTAAAATCGTTTTTTCGTGCAGTGGAATTGAAACAATTGCATACATACAGGGGTTAAAATGACTGCCGGTCATCATTGTGGAGGAGAGATTTTTCAAAATATTTTTAGCCTATTTGGCTAAAAATATTCTGAAAAATCTCTCCTACACAGTGATGACTGGCAGTTATTTTAACCTCTGTACATAGGTCCATTCTCCGTAAATTATTTCTTGAGTTCTAAAAATTAAGAGTATTAAAAAATTAAGAGTAACAGTATCATCAATTTGTTACTCTTTCCTTGCACTACTTCCCTCGCACTACTTCTTTTATTTTCATTTTAGACACAAAAGAACATAAAATAAGAAATAAACAATACATTCTAAAAGTTGTGTTACTTTTATATGGATGATGTTGATTGTGATTAATCATTGGAATGAGGGCATCATTGGTTGTATTGAGACTTGAAGTTGTTGATGGATTCGAACCAGTTACTTCACTAAATTTTGAAGCCGGTATGTTTTATTTTTAAACAAAGTTTGGATGGGCTATTAATATCACTTTTCTGGCAGTGGCGGCGGCATCTCGCTTTTCTATGTCCTCGAAGTGCTAGCATTTTGAAATTTGGTATTAGCATTGTAGAAAGGCTCGACAAAAAAAATCCAATTTTGTCCACTCGGTCTTGAGTTTTAAGCAAAAAGAGTCAAAATTGAGTTTTCGGTTCAATTGACCAAAATAGTTGTGGTACCATCTACCAAGACTGTTGTCAAATATTTTTTCATTTTGTCAATTTGGGACCGAGTATTGGCGAAAAAGGGATATTTTCAAAAGAGGAGACTTTATTCGAACATTTGAATTTGATGAGGTTTTGACCACATTCACCCAAATAACATGCTAAAATGATAAGGAAGAAGTGGAGAAATTTTTTGGCATTTTAATATTCTATGAGACTTTGACCATGAACCTTTTTTGGCAGACATTTTGTATGTTATAGAATCTTCTTCCTCAATTTTTTCAGATGATAAGTGATATTTTTTTATAAAAATGTTTTTAAAATTTCAAGAATTGAAGTCTCCATTTTGATTTTGGAAAGCTTTCTTTAATTTTGAAATAACTACTAATGTTATATCCACTTAAGGGTCGTAAAACGATTTTATTTTAAGTTGGTTTTATAACATTAATAATTACTCGAATACAAATTAGTAATATAATGGCAATACACAATTCAACAGAGGATGATTTTTTTTAATAAAAGAATCTTATAAAAAGGTAATGAATAAATTATAAAGAAAATATATTCTTCTGTTACATTGTTCTATTCTTTGGTGCTTTATAACATCAGCTAGTAAAAACCATCCTATATAAATATGTATGTATAGATGTAAAACTATAACTTGTGTTTTTTGCTGACAACATTAGTATTGCTAAAGATTATCCTGTACATGTAATCTGACTGTAGCCTGTGTAGTGTACAGTATTGTAGTCTGTACATATACAGAGTCTTTAAAAGCAAAACTAATATAGCATAGTGTATTCTCTATTTTTATTTAGTGCGTACATAATGTATAATGTGTGTATGCAATTCATATTTACTGTGGAGGAGTGATTTTTGAGCATTGCTTTAGGCTATGATTTGAAACCTCATAACTCTCCTCCACAGTGATTTGACCTAATTTTACCTTGATGGTGTTCCAATTGTTTATTTGACCTGAAACTTCATCAACTTAATAAGGACATGAAATTCTAATGCTATGTAAAATTTGGGTGTTTATCCTTGATATGAAATTTCACTATTCTCCCTCATAGTGACCTGTAATAATTTTACCTTGAAAATTGGGTTCCAATTGTTTATTTGTCCTGAAACTCTATCATCTTAATAAAGACATTTCAAACACTGTATAATGTGTGTATGTAAATCATATGCTTAGGTTTAACTTTCCCTTGGTTTGGTGGGCTAGAAAACACTCATCCAAGGGTAATGTCTGACAGTTATTACCAGGCTGGACTTGTTTTGTATTGTGTATTGTGCCAATGTTCGCAAAAATATATTTTTTTTTTGTCAGAAATTTCACAAATATTGCATGTGAAACTTTCTGGAAATTTAATATTAAAGTAATTCCTCTGGATTATGCTTAGTAAACTTCACAGTAATTAAAATAAGAGTAACTAATCACTGTGGAGGAGCGAGTTTTGAGCCTAATTTCAGGCCACAGGCTATGATAAAAAAATAAAATCACTTCTTCGCAGTGATCATTTTCTTTTATTTCGCTCACTGTTTCCATAAAAAAATCATTGTTTTGAGTGTATTCACCATTGATCTATAACAGGTTGTACCTTTAAAAATGAAAAAAACCTAACTGCAAGTAATTGCCAGATATCTTCAAAATAAAACATATGCTTCAGGGCTAACAGCTGGAAATAACAGCTGGTCATTACTGTGGAGGAGAGATTTTTCAGATTGTTTTTAGCCAATTTGGCTGAAAATATTCTGAGAAATCTCTCCTCCATAGTGATGACTGGCTGTTATTTCAAGCCCTGTAATTAAGAATATATTTAAAGATACAAGAACCAGCTATCACACAAAATCTTTTTATAATTAAAGCATTGTATGGTCTGCTACAAAGTTTTCTCCTTAGCCTAATGTCATGTAACTCGTTTTGTATGTTACTTCTGAATCTCGCATTATAATTATGGTATCATTGAATTTTCTTTAGAGAATAACTTTGTGTATATGCAAAAGGATAATTGGCCATCAGAAGTACGCAATTTAAGTTTAACATTATTCCTTCACATTATTATTTTTCTAGAGAAGTACCTTGCATACGCAAAAGAGGAATTACCATCAGAAGCACATGATTTAAGTTTAACATTACAATCTGAACCAATCGATGTACCTGTAATATTTAAAGATATTCCCGATCTACACTTGGTTAAAAGAGAGTTACGTGATATTACTATTGAAACATATATACAAGGTAAGGGACTGTCTCAAAAATTTTGCTCCAAAACCAACTTTTTTGTTAGGGTTAAATCAACTAAAATTGGTAAAATCCAACAAAAATGAATCTGTGCAGAAGTGCGTTAGGTCAATGAGATTGCAATGGATTCTTTAACCCTATTCCTACTAAGGGGAGGGTTGTTTCAACCACCCCCTTCCCATTTCCCCTGCTATACTTTATTACATAAGGCTTATACTGCTAGAAATTTTATAGGAATTTTTCTATAATTTATCTAGGATCATTTTGAATTTTGATGGTAAAAGAAATTTCCAAAAATATATATTTTTTCTCTTATTTTTGCTTGAAAAACGTTCTGACCAATTATGGTGACCGAAAACATTTTCACCTAAAAAATCTATTTTTTCACCACCTGTTTTGACTTGATGACGTCATCCTAATTATTGACGTCATCAAAAAAATAATTGTGCTAAAATGTTAATTATGTGTTGGCCTAACATTCTGGAAACACTACCGCATAGTCATATCAAGGATGGGGGTAGGGAGGGGGGAAGGGGGAAACACCCCCAGTATTGAGGATTCCCCATAAGGCCCAGTATTAATAGGGTTAAAACCCACTCTGTTTCACAAAGGCTGGGTACAGAAGTTCGGACCGTATTTTCACGGATTCTTCCATTTTGTTCGTTAAAAATTGTTTTCTCTCTTTTGGTTGCCTTTTTAAGCTTTTACAGAAGATAGTGTACTTGATTAATGATCTTACCGTGTATTGATTTCTCAAAAACTTGTTCAAAGTCTGTAGTAAAGATGCTAGAACAACGTTGGTTGATGTTGTTCTAGTGTCTTTACTGCTGACTTTGAACAAGTGTTTGCCCACTGGGGTAAAACAAGAACTTGTTCTCATCCTGATTTTATGTAATGCTCCATATTATCATCGGCAATTTTTTTTATAGAAATGGAACTTGATGAAAGCCCTCCAGTAGAAGCAGAATGTATTCCGAATGAGCACAG
Organism: Neoturris breviconis; assembly: GCA_032360805.1. NCBI lineage: Eukaryota > Metazoa > Cnidaria > Hydrozoa > Anthoathecata > Pandeidae > Neoturris > Neoturris breviconis. The sequence goes on from JAULBZ010009386.1 coordinate 6,999, forward strand.
ACTTAGTGAATCAAGCGAAACGAAAGGTTTATCCAAATCTCCAATGACAATTCAATATTTTTCTGGAAATCCTTCAGTTGAAGTTACCAAAGGAATTATGCATTTATATAAAGACAAGTAGGTCCAATGCCAATACAGTGGTTGAAATTACTCCGTTGGAGGGATTTTTAACATAGTTTCCCCTTTTTTGTAGTGATTATTGCCTCTTATTACATCCACTCAGTGTTCGAAATAAGAGCAAATAATTACTGTGGAGGAGGGATTTTTGAGCATTGCTTCAGGCTTGCAAGTTTGTTCTTATTTTAAACACTGCCACTCAATAAGCATCCATTAGTTCCTTATGATAAGAACTTTTTGCGGAATGAATTTTTGCAAATGAAACCTTTAAAAAACGGTACAAGGTATATAAGGGTATATAAGGGCAAATTAATGTTCTTTTTGTCTTGGATTCCTGAAAAATCTTATTTAAAATATGGGGAATTTGTTTCAGTAAATCTATTTTTGCGGATTAATGTATTCTTGCGTTTTGTGGAATTTATTTGTGCTAATGCGTGGATTTTTGCGAGTTTTGAGGAAGATATTTTTGCTGATGAAGGGCAAAAATGCAAAAAATTATTTCCACAAAAATATTGTCCGCAAAAGTTTCTTACTGCAAAAATTTCTTACTGCAAAAATTTCTTACCTTAAAGTAGCTAGGGAGAAGAGCAACATAAATGATAATTCCGCCTGGTTATACTACCAATTTACTTCATGGAGAAAAGTTTAATACACATAGTTTTAGAGAATAAAAACAATAGAATATTGTGACGTCAATTTCTACCATTGGAATGTCTTTTTTAATTAACATTACTTTGCTTTTGATTTACTTTTGATTTACCTATTGAGTCTGAGTGTACAAAATAATGTATTTTTGCAACAATATTTATCAAACTTTAAATTTTTGAAAAAAATCTAAAATGAAAATTTTAGATCTGGGCAAATTTATTTTCTGAAAAAAGTTGCTCTGAAATTTAGTCCCATTAAATATTTTTGGAAATAATGCATAATAATAATAGTAATATTTGTATTTCATTCAGTTGATTCAGTAAGTTTAGGCCAATTTTAATCACAGAGGAGGGATTTCTGGGCATAGCTTCAGGCTTTGTAACCTGAAGCTATGTTCAAAGATCCTTCTTCCACAGTGACTATTTGCTTTTATTTCAACCATTATGGCATATCCAGTGAGCATATGACATTGTAACAACAACGTCGCCACGTCATTTTGACGTTGTTACGACATCGTGTGCCAGCAGGGTTCTGATTGATACACTTCTTATACATCAATGTTTAATATTTAGGCTTCTCACACCATTGGAGCCAGGTGTTCCGCGAAGTGAAATGATTTGTATGTTAGGTGTACCTGCAAAGTATAATTGTCAGGATTTACAAAAGTACATAGCTCCTGCTAGGTATATTCTTTTTTGTTAACCCTATTCCTGCCCTGTTTTGACAAAATACTGTAACCCATAGTGTCTTCAAATTGAAATTTTTATGCATTAGCAACTGCAAGCATGCATTTAAAATATTATATTAATTTTAGTTATGTTATTTCCTAATGTAAACTTTCCTAAAATTTGAAAGTTTAACGGATTATACAGCGTTTTGTCTAACAATGTCTCTAATAAATATTGGTAACGGCTTTTTTTAATTTTTGATATCAGGCTAAAAAAATATTTTTTTGACAAAAATCTTGTGATTTAAGTTAGAAATAGTTCTTATCAAAACAACATCTAATTCAAAATTTTTGAAAATGTGGGTTACAGCGTTTCACCTAAATTTTTGTTTGCATCACTAGTTTTTGCCTTGATGGTGTCATCATAATTAATGATAATAAATAATAAAACATTTTTGCCAAAATGTTTGTTATGTGTTGACTTGTTATGTTATGTGTTGACACTACAGCATGGTTCTATCAAAGGTTATGGAGAAAGGCACAATGTGCCTCCACAGATTCCCCCCTCCACAGATTATCAGATCCCAAAAAAGAAATAATTTATGGTGTTTTGTCATAATTTATAAGAGCATGTTCATCCCCCTCCACAGATTCTCAGATCCCAAAAGAGAAATATAGTTAAAAAATATTGGTTCATTGTTGTTCTCCTACATTACTACTTATACTAAATGATTATTTAACAAAACTAAATAATATGCTTCTCCACGTATTGTTCGGTGAATATTTTCAGGCTTATTTACCTTATATACTAACATGGTAGTACAGTATCCTTATAGTGTTTGAATTAAGAGCAAATCGTCACTGTGGATGAGTGATTTGTGGGCATGGCTAGAAAGCCTACAATCTTAGACATTAATATAGAGACTTTTTTCAAATTTTGATAAGTAATACACGCCACAAGCAAGACTAAAACACAGAATACGACCACAGCAAGTCCCCTGAGATTTATATCAGTGATTTATCTTGTAGACTTAAGACTAATGAGCTAAGAATCTTAGGACTTTTGCAAACTCGACAAATTTTGTTGCTTCTAGCAGCCTAATATCCAGGCTTTTGGAACAAATTCGGATTTTCGTGCCATTTGTCTTGCTAATCAAAATTATAGACTTTTTTCCATGTTGAAATTTCAAATTTTTGCAAATATTTTACTTTGTCCACAGTATATTTGGCCAGGATTGTATGCTCGAAATCCCTCCTCCACAGTGATTATTTACTCTTATGTCAAACACTGCTGCATGCATGCACATGCGCTCTTACCTTTGCAGAATACCAGGCGTCATTATTTTCATTATTTTCAATGTTATCTAGTTACACTGCTTTATTGTGATATTTTAAAAATGCATTTTATGTGATTTATTTATTATAAGTTTCACTTTACATTATTCATTTGGTTCCTTTGATGGAATATTAGAGGGAATTTTAATCTCAAATTTTAAAAATTGAAATAATAAAAATCATATACCCCAGGGCTTGAAATAACAGCCGGTCATCACTGTGGATAAAAAAAATAACAGTCGGTCATCACTGTGGAGGACTTATTCTGAAAAATCTCTCCTCCAC
>JAULBZ010009387.1:0-10049 GCA_032360805.1 Neoturris breviconis
GAATTTTGTTGATTATGCTGGTGAAGATAGCAATCACGAATCGTCTCAATAAATTTTGCTTCCTTACTATTTTCGTTGTGGAAAGTAGTCCATGTCTCCCAGTTTATATCTTTGAAGTCGAAATCTCCAACAAAACACATGTGGCTGTACGGCTTACTGGAAATACATCGAATGAGTCTATTTAGGTTCTCGTTATTTTTATCAGATGTAGTCGATGGTGTGGGACTTATGTAAAAGCAACCAAAAAGTAACAGGTCTCCTCTGCGTAGCCTCTAAAACACATACTTCCTCAAAACCTAATTTTGGTATAATTTGTATTACAGATTTATCTAATGAGGTGTGTGTATAAATTGCGACTCCTCTGCCAGTACTTGAATATTCGAGGTTGACATGATGTAGAGAATAATCAAGAATATAGAAAAGTGTTGAAAATATTGTCCATCATAAACGTAAAATTTATAAACAAATTTTTCAAGGTAGTTTTAGCGGCTTTACTGCGGACTTTGAACAAATATTTGCCAACTTGGTTAATAAGCATAAATAATGTTTCTATACAATAATGATTCGTATGAATTTTTGTAGTAAAGTACAATGAACAATTCTAACTGGAAATACAAGTAATAAATAGGTTGTATTAAAAATATATATTTTTACTATGCTAATAAATGAGCTATTATGGATGATGACACACAACGTAGGATCAATGTCAAAACGACGTTGTTTTGATATTGTTTCAACATTGATCTGAAGTCGTCTACATGGATCATGTTTAAATAGTCTGTCTTTTTAATAAGAGCACTCCTAAGAACATGTCCATGATGAAATATGTTCATTCCTTCTATTTTGGTAACGCGACGTTCATTGCTACGACGTTTGTTGCATATATATACGACTTTACTCTGGAGCTTCTGACCGATTTTCTAAACAAAAAAAGTCATGAATACTAACGAAGACACAGTCAGCAGAGTAGAGCCAATAAACAAATAAGATTTTAACACTATTATACTTACTATCCATTTGAATATTATCTCTGCATAAATTTTCTCTTTCTTCACTGATTACGACATGGTATAGAAGTGGAACGGGGTTCCGGGTCATAAAAGTGGGACCCTGGAAATAAAATTGAGACCCCAAAAATAAAAGTGGTACCATCGAACAAAAGTGGGACCCAGAAAATAAAAGTGGAACCCAAGAAAATAAAAGTGGGACCTCCCAATTAAGTATCGATAGTTAATTTTTTTTATTATTTCCTGGTTTGTTACATAATTTTTATCTTATTATTACAAGTTTCATCTTATGCTAAACTGACGAATGATTAACCTCACCTATGAGTCGCGTCAGATCGAAAAGTGAAGATCGAAAATCCATTGATGACTTCATAGCAGCTACCAAAGACGTCTCAAAGTCTTTTTCTTAGTAATCTGGTCTTGCAATTGTTTGTTTGGTTTAAATCTAAGTCTGCAAAATATTTCAATTGTATTAGTATTTGAAGCAGCCGCCTAAGATTTAACAGCGATATAGGCGGCCGCCTGTAATAGTTGGGCGGCTGCCTATCAAGTTGACTACTAAAATAGTTGGGCGGCTGCCTATCAAGTTGGCTGCAAAAATAGGCGGCCGCCAGACTAAAAAGTATTAATATAAAAAGGACCACCTTTCTGTAAATTACAGACCAGAATGTGCAGCATAATTCGCCTATGTTTAACCGCGTGTCTCGGATAAGGATCTAGTTGTCCAAATCTGCCGTAGTAATATTGTCAGCAGCCGCCCATCTTCTTTGGCAGCCGCCCGAGTTACTGTCTCAGTTAAATCAACTGTTTAACTCGCGGTTAAACTCGCGGCCGCCCATCTAGTTTGGCGACCGCCTAAGTCTAGCTAGGCGGCCGCCTGAGTAAGTTGGGAGGCCGCTTAAGTTACTGTGAGTCTCGGATAAGGACCTAGTTGTCTAAATCTGCCACGGTACATTTCATTGGCAGGAATTGGACCCACTCACATGATATGTGACGTGTATTTCTACAGCTGAGATGTCCTGGATTGGCAAAAGAAATATATCATGTGACGTCGACTTCTACCAATGGAATATGTCTTCTTTTACTTTTTGCACGGAATTTTCCATTTCCACGTTTCGTTTTTGTTGTTGCTTTTTTATATAAGAAACTTAGGATTTGAATGAGAAAAGGAGTCTTAATTATTACTAAAATTTTGGAACTCAAGTTTCTTATTTGTTTCTTAAATTATTAAAGTAAAAACTGTACGTATTGCTAACAAACACCAATCTTAACAAAAGATATCGAATGAAACGGTTCGTTTAACATATTCTGTTTTTGTGACAACTAAAGAACTGTTTTTGGTCTAAATAAGAGACCTATCTACTTCTGTTTTAGAGGTTAAAATCGCGAAAAAGATATATGGTTGTTTCTTACCGTTTTAAATTACAATTCTGTGTTTTTGTTATGTTTTGGCCTAAATTCAGAACTGTTTCTTATAAAGTTGTTTCTGATTAAAAGAAACGTGTAACGTATATCCACTTTTGCAAATACCATGACTACCTCTATTCAATCCTGCCGGCACACAACGTTGAAACAACGGCTAAACACAAAATAATTGAGGATTATTTTAAAAAAAAATCGTATTTTTTGTCTTCTTTATCAGATTTTAACCCTATTCAGGCCGGGATTTTTGGGGCTCTGAATAGCCAGGGGGCACAAAGTTCCCCCTTCTCCCCCTCCCCCATCCATACCTTTGGGTAGTACCATGCTGTAGTGTTGAAACTTTCCAGAAAGTTAGATCAAACCGTAACTAACATTTTAGCAAAATAATTTTTTTATGATGTCATTATTTACGTTGACGTCATAACGAGAAAACAGGTGGTGCAGAAAAAATATTTTTTAATGAAATTTTTATTTTTCCAAACTATATACCAAAATGATTTTTTACAAAATGAGTTGCTACAGAAAAGTTATCCCGAGTTACCAAAAAAATATATTTCAAAATGATCCTATATAAATTGTAGGAAAATTCATAAAATTTCTAGTCAAAGCCATTCATTCAAAAGCCATGTTAAAAAGTTTAGCAGGGAGGGGGAGGCTTGAATAGGGTTAAAGTCTGTTGTATAATGGATACTCACTTTCTGCACGAAATGATGACGTGTGCAAAAAATTTATTTGAAAAATAAATTCGTGGTACTCATCCCGATTTCCCGATTTTTCCCGATTTATCATATATTCACGACAGGTCTCTGAAACGAGCGTCATATGTAACCGCAAGATAAGGCAGTATGAGATATAGACGGTTGGCAAAATTGTGGAAATCCTTTTCTTCCCTTCATAAATTTTAAACGACTAATAGGATTGAGATGAAACTTTGTAGAGTTATAGTCTATCACAAAAAGAACAAAATGCTACAAAATATTTTCTGCTGAAGTTAGCATTTTTCTGATGACGTCATCACAATTAAATTTAAGCCTACTTTTAAGGGCTCCTCAACACTAGAGCCCCCCTGGAGATCTCCGGATTGCTTTGGTATTACACCATGAAACTTTGCAAGATAGTACCAACTGTACTAAACATTTTGGTTCAAAATTGTTTTTGATGACATCATTATTTCATGGTGACGTCATCATTTTATAATTTTGCCTGGAAATGTTTTTTTTCGTGAATTTATTTTTCGTGAATTTTTCTAAACGTAAAACCAAAAAATAAGCACACAAAAATAAATTTGATACTGCTGACCGTTAAAAGGGGCGTGGTCAAGGAGAATTCCGCCCTCTCCCTCCTCCTAGTGCTAGTAGGGTTAAATGGATCATTTTCTTTTTTATTCTGTTTGTAGTTTTGTGTAAGATATTTAAATGTTCTTTCACAGTTTCCGAGTTTTTAGTGAAATGTTGGAAAATACCAGAATTTTAATCTGAAAGTCCGAAAAGATCCGATTTTTTAAAAAGCGGGGAAAACGGATTAGTCGAGAGAGAAAATGACTACTATAAAAAAAATGTTATAAGGGGGGTGGGATCCGCATCCCCAGCATATATAGGGTTAACGCCGGTGTTAGAGCAAACTTTAAAAATCAACTGGTATTTATAAGAAAATGTGTTAACCTTAAGGATGTCCACATTAGCAAAATTTTATAATAATGGCGTTGAGTGCGTTAAGCTTTAACCCGGCCAGATTTTTTGGGGCTCTTAAACATTTTTTTTTCCAAACTATATACCAAAACGATTTTCAAGAAAAAATAATAGGAAAAAAAAATGAAAATTTTGTTTTACTACCTGTCAAAAATATTTTGTCAATTTTTTATTCTGAATAGCAGGTGTGTTTAATTTCAAAAACGTCGTATCACATGAGGCGAGCTAGTTCAGTTAGGCGGGCTGGCTGGCTCGCTTCAGGCGACATCTCGGTTATATATATACTAAATTGTGTTTTTAGCCGAAATCTCGTTTTATCGAACCGGGATCCCTGCAAAGCTTTGTAAACAAAGTCACGTGACTTATTTTCAGCCCGTCTGATCAGGCTGAAAATAAATATTATGTGAACGCAATTTAAATATCATCCCAGCAAAGCGGTCTAGCCCGCTCCATGTGATCAGTAATCTGATTCGTCTAACCCGCCCCATGTGATCAGTAATCTTATTTGTATAGCCCGCCCCATGAGATCAGTAATATGATTCGTCTAACCCGCCCCATGTGATCAGTAATTTTATTTGTATAGCCCGCCCTATGTGATCAGTAATCTGATTCGCTCGCCTCATGTGATCAGCCCATTAATCTGATTTGTTAAACTGGGCACGAATTTAGCTATTAAAAACATTTTGAAACAAAATCTGCCATCTTGGTTGATTTCCATTAGTTTTGAAAATTTTGCTGTGAAAGTCAAAAGAAGATATTTCGTTGATAGAAGAAAATGATATTACAATCATGTGACGTCAATTTCTACCAATGGTATGTCTTCTTTTGACTTTCACACAGAATTTTCTGAAGTAACTTTTTATATAAAATGAACGGCAGAAACATTATATCATGTCGGATTAAAAAAAAAAACAATTTTTTGGCCACCCCCTGTTTGGAAATGAACGTAATGCAGAAGATTTTGGGAATTTTTTTTTCAAATTAAAAGTTAGAAAAAATCAAAAAGTTTGGGCATGATGCTTCCCCCTTCCCCTCCCCTAGGCCTAATAGGGTTAACATCGGACTAAAATTAGTCTGAATTTTTTAAATCTAACCTTGTGAATTATATTTTATTTCCAATATAATGATCTATATATTATTTGCTCAAAGTCCGCAGTTGAAACGCTAGAACAACGTCGTTCGATGCTGTTTTAGCGTTCTTAAAGCTGCCTTTGAACAGGTTTTTGCCCACCGGGGTTCTAGTTACTGTATATTTATCATGACAAATTCAAAAAAAAGTCATTACACTTAAGCTCTAGTAAATAGTTTGCGATATGAAAATGTGAACAAACAAGTAGAGAAAACTGTATTTAAACAGCATTCAAATAGAATAAGCTATCACATTGTAATCTATACGTAAAGTCTTACAGTTACTTCAGACAGCATTTGTTACCGCGTTATTTGGAAGATATACATTAAAAGAGCTGTTAGGTAGGTTAGTTTTATGTTTAGTCGATTGATTACAATGATATGAGATATTTCCTCTGTAACTACAGGTAAATCCTCTGTGACTACAGGTAATTTGTTTCATTACAGTAAAATTACTGTAACACTAGTATTCTATGCATTCTCGAACATCTTTTTGTTTCCCCTTACAGTGGCAACAGAGAGGAGAGGCACTACAACAAAATGTAAAGCTCGTTCACCTTTGTTAGCTGCTCTTTTAAAACATACATATTGTTCTTGCCCAGCAACATGGCTCTTGTAGCCCCCCCCCCCCCTCCCTCATCAACAAAAATACATCTTTTACCCGTAACGGTTATGTTGCAAGATGAGCATGGATCACTCCTAAGAAAAAAAACACGTTTTTGCCATACGTTCTATACTCCCTTTTTCCTGATGAACGACCACTCTTTCGTTCTTCTGCACACAAACGATATACTTATCTGCAACGTTGTTATGTTCAATCGCTGTTTGTAGAATTCCGCTCTCACATGTATAAAGTGTCGAAAAATACAATCCAGTATAGTAACTATTTGTGATATTGGATATAAACTTTGAGCACTTTTACGAAGAACCACTTTAAAGGCAGATTTACACTCTGCTAATCGGTTCATGATTTGTATTTGATTGACTTGGAAATTATATTTTTAGATTTCAAAGTGACATTATGTTTGTGCGTATGCTGATATTGTTGGTAACATGTACATTGCTTGTCAGTAAGATTTATTATATATATATATATATTTGCTAGCTTCTTTTGAAACGTTGCAAAGGTCAGTCGAACAGCAGGGGCCAGAGAGCGCTATAATAACGCTAGAATTATAGCGCACCCTGGCAGGGACCGATCCCAGTGAGCAAAAGCTTGTTCAACGTCCGCAGTAAAGGCGCTAGAACAACGGTTTCAACGTTGTTCTAGCGTTTTTACTGCGGAATTTGAACATGTTTTTGCCCACTAGGGTATAGCTTTGTGTACTAACTATGTGTCGCCGTATAAGCGGTGGTCTTTTTCGTTATGAAGAGTCAAGATTGTAGTGTCTGTTTACTGTAACTCACACTCACAGCGTAGACGCTTAAAAGCTCTATCAGCGGCTGTTTTTTGTGTAGTATTAGATTTTATTTTGACAATGTTTCTTGCAGCATTGAGAAAATGAACTCTTCGAAAAAATATGGTCTATTTTTTGATGATACAGTGGAACCTCTCTATAGCGGACATCCCATATAGCGGACACGTCCTCGTAGCGGACACTTTTTGCAGGAACGGATCCTGGTCAAACTCTCATAAACAAACCTCTGCTTAGCGGACACCTCCTTACAGCGGACACTTTTTTTTGTTCCCAAGGGTGTCCGCTATAGAGAGGTTCCACTGTAGTTAGACAAGCTTTTCTCCAGCGCCATTTTGCTATTCTTTGTTTTGATCAATAATAAAATTAATTAAAAAATAACAAGGAGCTGGAGACAACTTTATAGTTCATACTCCCTAGGAACCGTTTATAAATTAAAGTATACAAAGGATAGTTTAGCATCTACTAAAGACTATGACCGCTAGGCGAATTCCTTGAAGGCATTGTATTGGTTGAATTTCAACCAATGTAATGTAATGGCTTTGTTTAAAATTTGCCTTTACAATAGATTGATTTCTTCGAACTGAAACCACAATACATACCAAGCTCATTGATATAACGTCCAATGTCATACCAAATAGGCATGTGGCGTTTTTTCAACGTAGTAAAGAACGTTATTTTGACGTCAGACGGTTAAAACAACGTCATTTTTACGTTGCAAAAATGCACACGCCAGCAGGTTAGTTTTATTTTCCCTGAATTATATTTTAGGTGCAAAAACAGCATGTGATCGAAGTCACGAGAAAGTCGGTTGTTTTAAGAGAACACCTTCTATACTACCTGATTTGATTGTAAACGATCGAGATCGTACGCATGCGAACTATTCAGGGATACTCATTGATTGGAAAGATTACGGAAACTACTTACATAGGTAGGATATCCATCTTCTTTTTTCTTTTTTTTTTTCTTTATTTTACATAGGTTAATAATAATGCTACGGTCAAACGATACAAGTTATACAAGTTATACAAGTTAACTATTTAAACCCGTTACAAACTATATATAATGGCATAAAATCTTTTGAAAATTTAATCTATAGCTACAATCAAGGTCATAATATTGTAAACAAAGCTTAGAATTTGTTGTTGTTTTAAAAAAAAAAAAAAAATTTAGTATAGTGCATTGCATATTACAATTAATTGTCCATAAATTTGATGGTATCCAGTCATGATAATCTTCTTGTTTTTTTCTTCTTCTTTATCAAATTCAAAAAAAGAGTAAAAAAAAAAAATCTTTCTACTTTAAAATTCCAAATTAGTGCGAAAGCTTAAGAGAAAAAACAAGCTAACTGTAGCCTGAGCTCCAGTCCCAAACTACAACAAGTAGTGGGGGACTGGAGCTCAAGCTAGCTAATTAAGAACTCTGTGAAAATCTGTTTTATTTTCATCTCTTAGAAAATAAACACAGTTGATACGCAATGTCGGTTCATTATCAAAACAACGTCAAAATAATTTTACGACGTCTTTTTGACGTTGGTTCAACGTTGGTCCGACGTCATGCACCTGTAGGACAAGGCTTATTAATAGGACTAAGAGTTAAATCAATGTCAAGCCAGTGAGCAAACACCTGTTCAAAGTCCGCAGTAAAGACGTCCGAACAACCGTCGTTCGACGTTGTTCTAGTGTCTTTGATGCAAACTTTAAATAGTTTTTGCCAACTGGGTACATCAAATCGATTTTATTTCTGCATCGTTTGGCGTAGTCTGATCCCGAGCAGTCAATAACCGTTGTACTCAGACTATGTATGTATGTAATCTCTCATTTCACTCTATTCCGGTCTTGTTTGTCGTTTAATTCGACTTTGTTTCAAACCCAGTGAGTCAAAACTTGCTCAAAGTTCGCAGTAAAGGCGCTAGAACAACGTCGAGCGATGTTGTTCTAGCGTCTTTACTGTGGACTTTGAATAAGTTTCTGCTAGCCTGCATGTATCGTTTGGCATATCCTGATCCACAGTTTTTTTACCATTGTACTTTAGCAATGGTTAATGTTTTATATGCAACATTGGTGTGAGTGATTAAACGGTGCCAACATGTTGGATCCAACATTGCTATATTCTAAATGATGTTGGCTTTATTTAGAATTCGCCTAGTATAAATCCGCCATTATGTTATATTAAATTTTATATTACAGTCTTGCATGTCGTTGTGAAGCAAAAGCACGTGGACATTATAATTTCTTTGCTATTGGATTTTATGGTGAATGCTTTGCCGGGCGAGATATGTTAAGATTGGAAAGATTAGTAAAGACTGGCTTACTTGCTTCAATGGATTGTGTTAACGGTGAATATGGTGGATGTGATAACGAATCACCATATGAATGTTCGGGAAAAGCACATGCAGAATATCTCTATACGATGAATGTTGCTAGTAAGTTGTACACAGTGTAACTACCAAATATTTCTATATATGGCTATACTTAGTCCGCATATTACCATATATGGCTATACATAGTCCGCATATTACCATATATGGCTATACTTAGTCCGCATATTACCATATATGGCTATACTTAGTCCGCATATTACCATATATGGCTATACATAGTCCGCATATTACCATATATGGCTATACATAGTCCGCATATTACTATATATGGCTATACATAGTCCGCATATTACCATATATGGCAATACACGGTCCCAATACGAAGATGTATGGGGCCATATTCGGTATTCTTTCACACTGTGATGTAAATGTTCATCACGAAACTTCCCGTTGGAATACAAAAAGAAGACATTCCATTGGTAGAAATGGACATTATGTGATCTGTGACGTCAATTTATACCAATGGAATGGCTTTTTTTGGCTTTCGTCCGAATTTTATCGCACCTGTCATTTCGCCGCGCTTTGCGCTCTTCTCCGTAGCCATTCCTTTTCAGAGCGTCTGAAAGGCTACCTTAAACCCTATTTACCTTGAAGTACTTTGTACCACAACCACAAAATATCTGTTTTTATTCGCGGGACTGCAGAATTGATTCGTAAGAACGAAAGTTCATTAATTAAGAGTTTTAAGTGTGTGACCTAAATACAACAGGAAAAAACCAAGGGGATCTAAATTTTGTTCGTTAAATCCCGTATTTGTTAGATTGAGAGTCTACTGTAATTGTATTGTATTGTTTTCCAAGAAGTAGTTTTAAACGGACCTAAGACCGCTTTTGTCCTTCGGGACCGGAAATTTCCTTGGATTGTTTTTAAATATACGGTTTTATTTTGAACCACATAGGGTCCATTCTTTTCAGTCACTCCAAACACTTCGAGTGTTTGGAGTGCTCTAGATTCCATTCTTTTCAAGCATATTTAGAGTGAATGGAGTGATTGTTGAACACTCTCA
>JAULBZ010009388.1:0-10049 GCA_032360805.1 Neoturris breviconis
TTAACCTTGACGACTCGGGCTCGGACTCTAACTGATTTATATTTTTCGTTAAAAAAGATAAAAACGTCTTATTCTGATATGTTTGTCTTTTTGCCTTAATTGTTCCAAAAGTATTTGGATTTTTTCGGGATTTTTTTCGGGGATTTAATTTCGCGGACGGCCAAGTTTTAGATTTTTCGCGGGGATTTAATTTCGCGGAGCACACCAAAATCCGCGAAATCCGCGAAATTTAATCCGCGCGAAAATTAATACACTTAAGGTAGATACTTTAATATAACTACTTGACACAAAGCAAACATAGAGTAAGAATAGGCTTCAGTCTGAGCGGTTGAAAAGGAGAAAAAATAGTATTTGCCGAAAAAATACCACCTGGCAAATATTTGATTGCTAAGGTTCGAGGGAAAAAGACCGCGGGCAGACTCATTGTAAATAGGATTACGAGTTAGACGACATACATTTTAAGACTCCCTTCCGCGAAAGTTTATGTTCTTGAAATTGCTTAACCACGAAAGTTTCTTCCCGCAAAACACACAAATTTCGCGGTTTTTCCTCCCGTGAAAGTTTCTTGCCGCGAAGACAATAAAGTAGGCTAAATGTTTTACTGAGGCATACATTCTCTCGACATTTAGATACTATCCTCTAATATGGGTGTTTGGTGTAACGTCTGGGCATAACCTTATAAATAAAATTCCTTATCGTTCACTGAGACCACTCTACCAATGTCCCTCTTCTTTTTTCCAAGAAGTTTTGCAAGATGGTGACAAGTTTGAGCAACGCTTCACTTCTCTTGCGGGTAACCTACAACCCCTCACATAATTTATGAGACGTTTTACGAATTTTAGCAAACAATACACACTACAAGTAAAACGTAAATGCTAAAAATAACCACTAGAAGTCCCTAAAGATATATTTCAGAAATTGGTCGAGTAGGCTTAGGGCATAGGATCTTGGGACTATTTGCAAACTCAGCAAATTTGTTGCTTCTAGCAGCCTAGTGCCCATGCTGTTGGTATAAATGCGAATTTCGTGCAGTTCATCATGCTAATCAAAATTTAAGTCTTTTTGTGGAAATTCCGAATTTTTGCACAAATTTCACCTTGTCTCAAATATTTATGCGAGGGATTGTAGTTGACCGTCAGAGGGCATGAAAAGCCACTTACTGTTAGCGGATATGCCCTAGGACGTTAAAACTTCCCGTTTATTACTTACGCGATCATTAATAGCGTGAAGTCTTTTTTGAAAAAATTAGAATTTAGCAATTAACGCGAAAGCGCCAACAGATAAAGCGCACATGACTCTAATGATGGCGATTTGGTAGGTGGGAATAGGTGGAATTTCTCTCATATATCATGGCAAAAATACTTTGTGTTTTTATAGACTTTTTGTCCCTCTTTAGTTAGTTCTTAATACAACACGTGTAATTAATGTGGTTTTAATTAACGCGAGTTTTTTCAAATCTCCATTATAGGCGAATTCCTTCACACAAATTCATAATAGCTATTATATTGGTCGAAAGTGATGTCACTTGACAGGTGACGTTACTTTCAACCAATGTAATGTCTTCATTTAGAATTCGCGCAAACGAATTCGCCTAGTGGAATCCGCCTTTACAGCTTCCCTCTTAATCTTCTTCTCCAGCTTTAGGTTTCGATCTTAACATGTGCCATGCAGCAATAGGTCTATGCGGTGATAATAACATATCTCTCCATTGCCGTAACTGTGGTCCGTAAGAATTTGAACCAATTGTAACTTGTCCGATGACATCAGCACCGCCAAATATATCGTAATCTAATACTAAAAATCTTATATCTGTAACCGGTACTAACGCCGAATCAAGTTTAAATGTGAATTCTTCGTTATAGTACGGATTTAATGTTTTCTTTATATGTCGAGTTTTATAAGTTTTAACTTTCTTTTTATTTTGAATCATCGAAATTTTCACAAAAGGATCAGAAGTTCCTTCACCGGGAACATCTCCTTCATCTACAGGTTTTAAGTCTTTACATTCAACCATATATATCGAAAGTTTTCCAGTTGCTGGCATATACCGCATTGCTAAACATATATAACCGTATTCCGATATAGATTTCCTGAATTCACCGGGTTTATCAAAATCAAATCCGGGTACTAAAATTCTCCACATTTCAACCGGCTTAGCTATATTAATATCAATCATCGGTATGAGAGTTTCTCCTAAAATATCATGCGCTGGCTGTGTATCATAATCCAAAGCACGTATACATAGCGTTCGGTTTAGTAGTTCTGAGTAGGGTAGGTTTTTAAATGTAAAGGTTTGATCGTATACAGGATTTAACGTACAATCTAATACTAACGTTTCGAAACGTCTTTTTGTATCGGGTAACAACATGACACGAATATATGGATCTGATGCGCCATCTAGAGAAAAAAAAAATTCATCATGCACGCCTTTCTATAAGCAATCGGTACTCATTCCCTCAAAATGCTAATCAATTATACGAGCAAACTTGTATTTTTCTGCTGTGTTTTTCAGTGTTAAATCATTGGGCTTTATGATTATTGTATGGCATTGTTAGTCCTGAAGGTACATGCTCAAATAAGGGATTAAAAATTAAAGAACATGCCATAACTCAGAGCAACCATGTCACACATGCTTGGAAAAATGTTAGGAAATAATTTCACGAAAATCCATTTTTTCCGAACTATTAAATTTTTAAAGCTTTAGCACAAACCGCGTAATTAAATTAACTCCACATCTTACATAAAAAACATGGTTTTTACCTTCATTTACAAAGTACAAAAACTTAGGTTACTTGCTTTCCAGAATGGCTATAAAGAACAACCTCGTTCCCATGAGAAGAAACCCCGGGAACGAGGTTGTATAAACAAATATCCTTTGCAATCAATCTGGTTCCGAGGGCTTCTTGCACATTCAAAAATTTCACAACTTACCACGTTGCAAAAAAGCAAGCCCCGAGGTTGTATGCAATTGGGCGGTGCTACTCTACCCAAGAGAACAAAGTGCGAGAATAAATATAAAATCGAATAACGTTTTGCCAAAGAAAAACAGCAACCCATGAGACACACGACGTCGGGTCAACGTTGAAAATAACGCCTAATTTTGACGCCATGTGTCTAGGTGACGTCGCTTTCAACCAATATAATGGCTTCATTTAGAATTCGTGCGAACTAATTCGCTTAGTGGAGACCGGCCTAAGATACCTTCATCAGCGGCGGGTAATTCTTTTGCTTCAAATATTGTAACATCCAATGACTCGACATCAAAATCAAATTCCAACCCAAATTTAACTCGTCCTAATTGGATACCCAGTGCATCATTGTCTCTTTGCACATTACTGTATTCCAATTCATCTACTGAAGGATGAACTTGTTCGTAGAATGTACGATCCACAAGCTGTATCTTACTGTAATCAATCGCATCAGCTGAAATGGAAACGTATAGATGACAAACAAACCTTATTGGACCTCCGAAAAAACCTCAGTCAACTAACTCAATAGAGTCAATTGCCTTCGCTTATTTAGTTCAGTTTAGCACACCCATTAGATTCTCAGAATGCTCTCTCAGTCCACAAAAGCATAATGAAGAACTTACAACCGCCAGCGCCAGCTAGATTTCTTTGGTTTCCGTTTGAACATTCGTACCCATATTGAACATTCGTACCCATATTGAGAAATAATAGTGAGAATTGGATACGCATAAAGATATTTTATTTATGTCAATAAACGTAATCAATTCCAATGGGGAGTTTGCCACCGATATAGCACAGATACGAAACAATCACAGGAAAAACAATTGTGAAAAATGGACAACTGTTACTGTTGCTTTTTCGTAGTGCTATAAATCGGTTGGAAACCCTGGAGACCAGATTGCTTTTATCATAGTTTCTTGTCTCAGTAATCTCCGCATGGAATATTAATGACGCAATTTTATAGGATACCACACGGCGTCAGATCAACGTCAAAATGACAACCCCATGCCTAGAACTTCTTGACTTTTTTGCGAAACGAAAAACCATGGGTACAGGTTTGGTTGTTTCGACGTCGATATGGCGTCGCGTGCCGTGTAAAATATGACGACATTTTTACATACCATCAGATGGTCCTTTAATCAGTCGAATCAATGGTCCAAATATTTTTCGAAAACATTTACCACATTGCTTTGCAAAAAACACGACGCTAACAACTGGTATCGCAATTAATATAATCAGCACAATAATTAATAGTAGTAATGTTACAATAGGTGGTAAAGGGACTATCTCTAACTGAATCCATAATGGTTCCAAAAACTCTGCAGGTGCCATTACTAAAAGAAAAAAATTGAGTGAACGATCTTGATCGGTTCTAGGTATCACCTTGTTTTATTCTGAGCACACGTTTTAGAATCGAACTTGTTTACGAATAACTATCTTGTTCCAAGGGTCACTTCTCTTTTCTTACGTCAATGAGAAATAAGCGCAGGAGATGAGGTTGTAAGAATCTGTCTGCATACATATTCCACTTAAAGATAGGAAAACATTCTCAATACAGGCTGCTTAAGCAGATTTTACAAACCAAAGGTCTTGTAGAAACTACTCTTCCTATACAGCCTTCTGCTATTTGCTATAATAATTCCCACAAAAGAAAACCTCAGCCTTCTGCTTTTTGCTATAATAATTCCCACAAAAGAAAACCTCTGTGGCCATCCGCCAAAATTAATTCTCAGCGAAAAATGTGCTTTTTTTCTCTTTTTTATTTTGCCCTCAGAAATTTGTGACATTAAAGTAAAATTAGCCGCTTGTGAATGTCCCTGAATCTTGTTTATCTTTTCGTAAAGATTCTTACGATTCAGTTACGATTTCTTATCGCTAATATTTAATAAAAGATAACTTCGTGTTTAGATTATAAAAAGATTCAGACACGAAATCAGTCACAACCAGGAAATAAGACGATAGCTACTAATTAGGGGATATATGGTCTTGCTAATTAGGAGATCCTAATATCAATTAAAAATTATAAAATGGTAATTAATGTTTGACAGGTAAAACAGACACATACCTTCATTCTTCAAAATTTCTTGCAATGCAACTTCCGAATGAATTAGATACTCACATTCGGCATACTAGTAAACCGTTTCAATGTTTTAACTGTTCGAATGTTCAAATTCTCGTTTACCAGTCTGTTGCTAAGCTGTTCGAATTCGTGTTGAGTTTATCTAGTTCGTTACCAGGCTCCTGTTAAATTTAAGTCGCAGAATAGAATATGAAGGTTTTTGGAGCACTGAAGACGAGGTTTGCAGAAGGCTGACAACCACCCATTTCGTCATCAAACTCTTGATTTATCGATGGTGCATATAATATAGATTGATTTAAGTCCGGGTAAGGAAGTTGTCTTAATTAAAGTACAAACATAAAAAAATGCCTAAGTTGATAATAGAAAAACAAAAACACTGTGAGGAATAAGAAATCTATCGGAACTACCATGTGCTTTCCGTTTTTGAAATTTTTTAAAACTATACTTGAATTCAAACGGTCCGTGCAAGAAGTAAAATCGAATCTCGAAGATATAAAAACAATTTTGAATAGCACATTAAAGGTTTCACAAGATCTAGAAGATGTAGTTGGCGCTGTGAAAAATGTGGTTGAATTTTACGCACGCGAATCGAAAAATACGTTACGAGAGCAATTAGGACCAGCAATGACAGTTGAAGCAAAGGAAGAACTTTATCATCGCGATTTTTTGAAATATTATAAAGTTACGTTTGAATGCGAAATTTCAAGGTTAATCGAAAATTATGCATCAAAACAAGCGATGGTAGCCATCTTGGATATTATTCAACATACTCAGAAGTTAATAAGAACATTAAAAGATTCGATTGAAAACGAATCGCTAAAATGGAAACTATTGATAATAATTGAAAAATTCTTGAAAGATAGGATGATTTTTTTCAAAAAGAACTCCGAAGAATTCAATGATTCGGTTGACAGTAATTTAGACTCGAAAAATAGTCCCGTACAAAATGACACAAAAATACGAATATTTTGTGAAAAGCAAAAAATTATACAGACTCTAGTGACATTAATGCAGAGACATCTACACAACGAGAATCTACAAAACAATTATTTAAATACGCGTGCATACACGCGTGATCTTATCTATCGCGAACGAACATCGAGAATTCGTAAATTTCGTAAATACTTAACAACAAAAATTAAAATTAAAAAAATCGGAAAACTGTATAAGGAAGAGATATCATTACAGATCAGTGTTGATTTACGAAAAGCTTCAGAAAACGTTTCTCATTTTGAGAGTGTACTACGCATACAATGCAACAGCTTCATCCACATGTTACAAGAGTTACCAAGGCAACGAATAATTGATGTTTTAGAAGAAGAAAGAGTGATCAATTTCAATGAAATCTTACGTTCGTTTATAACGAAAAAATCATCGTTTCAAAAGGAATCTAATCGAGATGATGAAGAATTAACAAATACCAGTGTTTCTTTGCATCAAGTGGAAGTCGAAGAACGTTACAGTTGCTGTGAAGCATTAGATATGCAAATAGCAGAGGATGACGACAGATGTTCTATACTGACAACAGATACTAACATTACAGATAGAGTCAAGAAAGAAATAATCTTAAATATGAAAAATAAAAATGTTCAAAAATTTTTATCGAAAGCGAAATTTTTACAAAAAAATAAAGATTTTGTACAGATGTGTGACGTCATAAAACGAATCAATGAAAAAATCGATGATAAAAATTCAATACAGTATTATAATACCCCTGTCGATTGTTATCAATCAAAAATATTAAACAAAACGGTCATAATCGATCCTCAATTAATTTACGATGATTTAGAACACCTTCTTCATCCAATCATCGATCAAGCTGGGAAAGAATCAGCTAAATATGCAATCCGATTGGTCGATAACAGTCACATGGTCTTCAACAAAACAATAGATCTTATCAGTATAATTGATGCAGCTTTTACAAGAGATAATGATGATTTTGAGATTAAGGAAAATGTGTTTCTAGGGAAATTAATTGAACTAATAGCTATAGATCTAAACTACCAAGAAATAAGCACATTGAAAAAGTTTATCACAGCAATATCCACAAGTAAAGCAAATAGAGAAAGATTCATGAAAAATATTGAAAAAGAACTTCCATCTAACGCAACAGCTATAATAGAACAGGGAAGGTCATTACTACATACTTGTGAAGAAAAACTGACTGACCGAGGCAAAAAAGATATATTACGAACGGTATTCAATTTGGTCAATACATTCTAAAGTAACTATACCCTTTGTCACCAGGACTCCCTCTCGTTATGAGAATTATTCGTGGCAAAGTGAAAATTATTCCTAGGAATGAAGTTTATATTGATAAAAATGATGAGTCACCATATAGATAACAAACCGGATATTGTTATATACCACACGGCTAACCAATCGAAATGACGTCTTTTCGGCGTCAATTAGACGTCGTATACCTGAGGGGTAATTTGTACGTAAGTGTCAATGAGCATGCAGTATAAAGATTCATCACAAAATAACTCTGACTCGGCACTCTTTATATAGGAGTTAAAAGTCTGCGGAGAAGAGTACTTAGTTATCAATCTTGATACTGATTGGTAGAATTGACACTCTCTCGCAGATTCTAGCAACTAATTATTTGTTAAAGCCTAGAAATAAATACAATAAAATTGAAACACTAATTCCTAAAACCTCTTTTCCATGGCAACGACTCTTTAAAAGAAGATTAACATGACCAATTCTAAGCATGATTTGTATACATTCTGTTTGTAAAAGTTACTGGGCTAAACTTCAAAACGACTTCGCAAGTTTTTATTAAACGCTTTCATAGACTGCCAATCACAACCTTTCTTGACTTTTCTCGGTTTGACAAGAACTCTTATATTCAACCTTCATCAATTCTTAATCTTTCCCTCAACTCTTTAGCTTCGAAATCGATCAAGAAATTTCTGATATTCTTTTCTCTCATTGGCTGTAGCAGGACGATAATGGCCTAATATAAAATAAAAAGGGTTCAGTGAAACAAAAAACAGTTAATTTTACCCCCAAAAATATAAATGACAGGTACGGTATTGAAAGTAGCCCATCAAACCAAGTGAAAGTTAAACCTAAGCACATAGATATGATTTGCATACACACATTATACCGTGTTTGAAATATGTCTTTATTAAGAGGGTAAAGTTTCAGGGCAAATAAACAACTGAAACACATTTTTCAAGGTAAAATTATGTAAGGACACTGTGTGGAAGAGAGTAGTGAGATTTCATATCAAGGATAAACACCCAAATTTTACATGGCATTAGGATTCCATGTCTTTATTAAGATGGTAGAGTTTCAGGCTACATAAACAATTGGAACACATTTTTTAAAGTAAAATTATGTCAGGTCACTGTGGAAGAGAGTAGTGAATTTCATATCAAGGACAAGCAACCAAATTTTACATGGCATTAGGATTTTATGTCCTTATTTAACAAATAAATACTGTGGAGAAGAGTTTTGAATTGAACTGTGTTTGAAATAATAGCAAATAATCACTATGAAGGAGGAATTTTTGAGTATTGCTTCAGACATTATAGTCTGAAGCAATGCTTAAAAATCCCTCCTCCACAGTGATTATTTGCTCTTATTTCAAACACTGGTTACATATCTTTCAATTAAATCGTCAGCAACTGCATGAAAATAACTGCTGGAAAACGCATCTGGAGGAGATTTTTAGTTTAGTGTTTCAAGCCGAAAACTACACTCAACAAAAACCCTTCTCTACAAATGTCCAAGCATGAGATCCTACTAACCTCCAGGATGATTGATCACATTGTTATCTACAAATAATTCCTGTAATTCCAAACTCATCTCTGAAAAGTAATAAACCGACTAGCTGATTACACACTACTTGGATGAAACAGGTCATTTTTAGAATACTTTGACGAGCTGTATAATAGACCTTTTTACAAAATAACGAGACGTTGGTTGCTCAAAATAGAACTTGTTGCAATGCAACAACTTTCTTTTAGAGCATGAAACGCAAAAACAAATTCTGCAATGTTTCCACACTACTCTTGAAACGCAACTATAAATGAAGTTAAGCCTCGTTTTCGTTACTTTGTGAAAAGGTCAATTCTTACATGAAAATATAGGTTCCCAGGGGAAATGTTGAATAAGTTTCAAAATTACCATGGGTTTGTTTACGAATTTTCTAGGTTTGTGATATATTGAGCAAAAAATTCACTCTGACAAAACCATAGACTACCTATGCTCTAGATTCTATGGTCATCATGAATAAAACGATTTTCTTATCAGAGAACACTTAAAAGCTTATCCAAGGCTCAGCATGTGCACTATAGTTATGCGATTTACTAAAAAATGACGTCATTGTCGGTCACGTGCCAAATTGTAATGAGATGCAGTTTTAATCTGGTTGATAATTGTCATAATAGGAAATTTTTTAAAAAGAGACAATTATTACGGAGTATATTCCAAGAAGTGAAATAAATACATAAAATTTTCTTCTATTAAAATTTAGCACCCTGAGCAAGCCATGTATTTCATTCCGGTAAAAATTTCATGCACCTGTTTCTGGGGAGGACTTGAAGATAACAGGATAAAATTCTTGGATGGTATTGACCAGGGTGCGCTATAATTCCCGGATGAAGAAGAGCAGCATATCTTCTGCACCCTATGTTATAGACACGCAGGTCAGAAAACGGGACATTGTTTTGATTTGTTTTGACAACAAACAGCATAATTCCCTAGAGCAATGTAATGATTTCTTAGATAACGCGGCGAATCTGACAAAAACAACGATACAACTGTGCGGAATTGGTTTAATTTTCAACGATTATGATCATGAGACTGACTTTATTCTTTTCCAAACTAGACATTATAGATTGAAGTTTGATATAATCGATGATTCGGAGGATTATAGCAAGTTTTCCTAGATAAACGAACGAATATTTTCACCGCTGACGCAGAATTATTATTTCATCAGACAATCTCCAGTTTTGTTTACAATTGACACCTTGTTTTTGTTTTCTTTG
>JAULBZ010009390.1:0-10048 GCA_032360805.1 Neoturris breviconis
AAATTCTGATGAACCTGGTGCCAAGAAAATCCTTGATTGGGCCCAAGAGAAATTTCATTGTTGTGGATCAAATAGCTCAAAAGATTTTGCAACACCAACAGGAAATGCCACAGCTAAAGGATTTTGCAAAGATGATTTACCACAATCATGTCACAAAGATGAAGACTGCGCAAAGACAGCATATTCTGAAGGATGCAAAGATGGATTTATTCAATTTGTGAAAGATAACTTAGTTGTCATTGGTGCTGTTGCATTAGGAATCGCATTCATTCAAGTAAGTTAATGTTTGTTTATTTTAATGTGGTGCCTTATGGAACTAAATTTCACAAGTTTAAGTTTCCTTTTTTGAGAAGTTAAAATAATCCAAAAAATACATGTGGGTGAAACCTATAAAGAAATTAAACATTTTAAAAGCAGCAAAAAAATAAAAGTTGCTGCATTGTGAAAATTAATACTTGCGAAAAATTTCAGTATTGCTGCACTGTAAAATGTGAAATATAAACTCAGTAAAAATTAGTTCCCTTGAACAAAAGACCGAAAAAGTGAGTGCGTCAATTTGAAAAACCGCTCATAAAAAACATTTGTATTAAGTTACTTAATCAAGTGCAATTATTCCAAAAATTTGTTCCAGTTATGTAATAATTGTCTCTTCAATTCTAGCTCTAGCATTTAGGACATGAAAGTAATTTGTCATTTTTTGTTTCAGTTACTTGGAATCATCTTTGCATGCTGTTTGATGAAAGCTATCAAAGGCGAGTACGAAGTAGTGTAAAAACTGTTTATTATGGAGACCTGGTGAGCCGAAGGAAATGACTGTGTACGCAAAAAACAAACATTTGGAGGTCATGAGATCTGCCTTATTTCTTTGGGATTATATTCTTCACTTTTAGCTTCTTTTTTGTTTTATAAGTTCAGCTGGAAAACGATTTTATAGTTACAGATATCACCAATATCATTCACCTATTTATTTTTTGTGACAATTGTATTACGTTTGACACATTCTTACCTGAATTTGGGTTGTAAAAAAAAGAAATAAAGTGCAAAATGATATTGTCCCTGATGTAGTAAAGTTTTTGTACTTTTAAATGAATTAACATTTCTTATAAATTATTTGTGTTCCATTTATGTATATCCACTAAATCTGTTTCATTTATGTATATCATGCCTGAATGTTTCCCACAAGCCTCAATGGTTGGATATCACATGTGGAGGAGTGTTAACACTCCTCCACAGGTGATGTACAACTGTTATCTGAGACTTGACTGGGCAAAACATTTATATGAAAGCCAGAAGATTCCACTGGTAGACTAGTAGAAGGCACACCGTATAACATCCATATCTACCAATGGAAAAAATAGTCGTAAAACCCAACCTCGTTCCTAAGACCTTCTTTTGCCTTT
Organism: Neoturris breviconis; assembly: GCA_032360805.1. Taxonomy (NCBI): domain Eukaryota; kingdom Metazoa; phylum Cnidaria; class Hydrozoa; order Anthoathecata; family Pandeidae; genus Neoturris; species Neoturris breviconis. The sequence goes on from JAULBZ010009390.1 coordinate 1,401, forward strand.
TCGATAAGGCAAGAATCCCTGGGAACGAGATTATGCCAAACCATTGATGAAGAGAAAAGATGAAATACCAGTAGATGCCTGATATTACTTCTCATAATATTCTTTTGCTGAAATAACCCCCACGAATGAAAACTTGTGGCGGTGATTCGCTGAAATAAATTCCTACTAAACGTAGTTTTACGTAGCTATGCGCAAAAATTTCAGCGAAACTAATTTTAATAATCTAAAAATCTTTTGGCCATCCGCGAAAATTAATTCCCGCCGATTGTGCTTTTTCCCTTATTATTTTTGTTTCGCGAGGATTGGCGATTTGGATATTGGTACCAACAATCGACATACATTTATGTCTACTCAAAATCATGCGGGCCAAGTTTTACCTTTCCCCTGACAGGATTTTTCCTATAATTTCTCTAGGATCATTTTGAAAATAATCTTTTGCAGTGATAAGATGATTGTCCCTTAGCATCCAACCGACTTTTGGGCCGGTGGTATAGTTTTGGAATAAGAAAGTTATTATCGCTGTGATGGACTTCCTGCCTTTTCGAAACACGGAAGATTGGCAAAGAAACTAGCAAACTAAATGCGTCTAAATCTTGAATGTTTCACTTAAAACGTAATGAAAGTTTTGTTTGTCGCTGAATATTTTAAAAGCGGCCCTGGTGCGTAAATGGTCCTTGTACAGGATAAGAAGGAAAACTCGTGATTTGTTTTCATATTTAAGTTTTAAAAACGTAAATATTTACATACATTCGCTCGTTCCCAGGGATTCTTGTCTCTTTAGGATACGAATAGACGAGCCGCACTGGAAACAAACTTTTTCCAAGAATTCTAATAAAAATCTCGTACTTACAACTTAATATAATATCGTATAATATCTCTGCGATAAATAATATATACAGCTATGGTACAACGCTCAAAATTAAAATCATGACGTCAAAATGAGAAATTTGACTTTAATTTTTCTCGAGAACGATAGGCAAATGATGGTGATTTGCGGTTTGCACTTGGATTTTCAAGTAAACAACACAGATCTGCCTTATTTCTTTGGGATTATATTCTTCACTTTTAGCTTCTTATAATATTTTGGCTCACGGTTGATCAAAGTCACATAATTACCTATTTTGGTCAAAATTCCAAATACATAACAAACGCTTGTGATGTCAATAAACACATTGTGAAAATTTCATTATTTTACGAGTGATTAAAGCTTTGTATTATTGTTGTTTGGCCAAACTTCATCGTTTTTCTGCATGATTACATAAAGTTGTTATTTAAAAATGCTGAATTTTAAGGGTGTGATCAGCAATTGCCAATAGTGAACTTGATATAGATTTTAGAATTATCCTATTATGCGACTTGAAGTAACTAAATTAATCTTGTGTTAACAACTCGAGATTTCCCCGCCTTAAATAATATTGTTTTAAACCGCAACGAATGTGCTTTAGGATTTCACGGTTTTTGGAATCGACACCCTAGAAACACATTTCTTATTTAGCCTTAATATAGTCACCAGGTTTTCGTTAGGCGGAAAATTCAGCGCAGAAGCCATTCCATTAGTAGAAATTGACATCTTACATCGTGTAATGCCAATTTCTGCCAATGGAATGTTTTCTTTTGCGCGAAATTTTCCGCCTAAAATATCCCGGTGAGTTCGTGTCAACTTTGAAGACATTAAATGTTTTGATGGATAATTTAAGTTTTTGTACGTGCAATAAAATCGTCAAATATTTCACGCATGTGCTTATTTACGAAGTAAACAGTCGTTTTTTTGCCAGCTACGTTGAATCTGTAACTTTAACTCTTTCGACAGCTTTTTCAATTTCGTTTGTTTGAACTTCACTAACTTCGCTTAGTCTTTTCCTCAAGATTGTACTATCAAAATCTAGAACAGAAACATAAACTTTAATGGATGGAAGAGACTTCCTCTGGAGGTTCATTATTGAGAGGATTCACTATAAATGATTCGACTTCAAATTGGAGTCAAATTTTGTGAGTAACATTTGTTACTTGCTGGAAAAAGATGTAAATACAAAAATTCGCGAATTTTTCTTCGCACAAACTCTTGATTTTTCCAAAATTATTCCTCCGGTCTTTCGGGATAGAGAACACATAATTTTAGTACGGTAATAAACCCTGCAACTTTATCAAGATAGGTTAAAACAACGTCATGACGAGTTCACTCTGTCAGCACACGACGTCTCGTCAGCATTGATGTGACGTCGCGCTTCCACTGGGTGTGGCCATGATTGAAAACACTGATCTAGCGTCTTTACTGCGGACTTGGAACAAACTAACCTGTTGCGGCTTCATCCGTATCGAATGATTGTTTATTTTTTGAAGCTTTTGTCTGATGAAGAATCAACATTGCACCTTTGTTTAAACGCTCTAACATCAACGCCAGGTTGCGTTTTAATTTGCTTGTATCTTTTTCCATGGCTTGCGTTGATAAGTTACCTGAACAAAAAGAAGGAGAGTGTTACAACCACAATCTTGATGCTGATTAATTTCTTTGCCACGAGGAAACCTATCAAATACCAACCTCGATTCCAGGGCTTCTTCTCTCTTGACGTCAAGGGCTGGGATCGAGGTTGATCAAATACAACATCGTGGGCTTGAAACTATTCCCTTAAGCGCCCTGAACAAAACAAAGGATACCATTTAATAAAAAATAAACCAAAGAGATTATCGGTCTCATGCGGTGGATTAAGAACTTTCTTATAGTATTCTAAAGTTAATTAATCCCGGAAAGCTTTCTCCTCATTTAATAAATTGTGACGATGTGTCACGACGATGTGTTACATTTCTTTGTTAAAATTCTATCTAGATTATGAGGTCTTAAACCTCGTTCCTAGGCTTTTTATAATGAATTCTAGCTCCAAGTGAGATTCTGCTATAATATTATGCAGGTACCAAAATCATAGATAGTTAATCCAAATATGGTCACAATAAGAACAGCACCCAGATTCTCTGCGAATCAGCATACATTTGGTATTCATTGGTTGTTTAAAACCAATATGCCAATCAAATAATAACTCTTTTTCACATAACGTTCAAAAAATGTCAAAGTAAACACTGTAAAGAATTTGAATTATAGAAATGTCTGCTAGTGTAAAATTACTGTGGACTTCAGAGAAGTAGTATATAAACAAACGTCCATAAACGAAGGTAAAGTACATACTTCGAAAGGGTGTAGCTACTTGCCACGTAGAATACCGCTATGCACTTATTTTAATAGAATGTTCCTATATCAAACTAGTATCCAGTCTCCTGGGCATCTACACAAGGAATGGTTTTATATCATTTGATAAAAGCTAAAATCAATCAGCAGAAATAACTGAATAGCAAAATCAGTCACACATCTACCTCGCTTGTGGAGTGGCTATATGTAATTTCCTTCCTCAAGAAAGAAGAAGCCATAGAAACCCAGCAATTCAACTCAATTCCAGTGTTACGCAACAAACCCTTTCCCAGTGGCAAAAAATGTTTTTCAGCAGTAAAGGCGCTAGAAGAACGTTGAAAACCACAAATCGAAAAAAGCACATTTTGCGGAATTAAAGATTGCGAATGAGCATTTTTCTTAGTTTTGCAGAATTAAAGATTGCGAATCAGTAATTTGGTGCTTAATTCGTTTAAAAAAACTAAATACAGTGGAACCTCTCTATAGCGGACACCATCGGGAACAAGAAAAAAGTGACCGCTATAAAGAGGAGACTGCTAAGCAGAGGTGTATTTATGAGAGTTTGAACAGGATCCGCAACTGCAAAAAGTGTCCGCTAAGAGGAAGTTTCCACTACATGGGATGTCCGCTATAGAGAGGTTCCACCGTATACTGTTTTTTGTAACGTAAATAAACAAATCAAGCGAAGCGCTTGAAAATCTGTAAGAATGCGAATCACTTGAAAATCTTGAAAAATGTGGAACTAAATAATGCGAATTCGGGGCAAATTCGCATTCTTTATTTCCCCATTTTTTTCTTCTGTATTTTTTCCCGAATACACGAATACGCTACTTTTTTCAAGGGGAAATAGGAGGAAGGGTGTTCTGTTAACGAGTCTGTGGAGAAACCAAACCATATGCAAGAGCGGCATTCCAACAAAACAACCCCCTTCCTTCCAAAGAGAAATAACACGAAATAACTCACTGTTTCGTTCTTTCGTAGTTTTTGCAAGACATGTTCGAAGAAGATAACCAATATTATTGTTTACTGTCTCTTCCCAACCCTTTAAAACAGAAACAAGTAACTTGTAACCAGAAGAAACACCGCAGTTAGTCTACAGCAATTCTTGTGGATAACGCGGTCGAAATAAGAGCAGATATTCACTGTGGAGAGTTTTTTTTAAATCATAACTTTAAGTTACAAAGTCTAAAGCAATGCTCAAAAATCCCTTCTTCACAGTGATTATTTGCTCTTATTTCAGACACAGATTGGTAAATATAACCAAATAGACATACGGCATGAGTTAAACGTCAAAACGTCTAGTTCGGTATCGTGACGTTCATTTGACGTTGTTTTATCGTTGATACGACGCTGTGCACCTGCTGGGAAAGAACTTAATATTGGATAAATAAATCTGCAATGAAAACAATTCTGACTCCCCCAGCTTTCCTGTTATTGGTGATCGAACGTTCGTCACTCCGTAGCCTTCTTGCCGATGATTCTTTAGTAACTAGCCTAGGTAAGCTGTTTTTTGCCAACTGGGGCATATCGGCATACCACGGTCAAACGACGTCCTTTTGACGTTGTTTCGACGTCGTATGCTCACTGGGTATTATATTCAATACGTAAAGTATTAGAAATTATTTGAGTTAAGTTTGTCTGGCTCAGCCACAACTATTATTTTTGAACAACAAGAAGTTAAGAACATTTTTAAACAGACCTAGAATTTGATCTCTACACAATAATTATGACGTAATGTCTGTTAGAATTGACAACTCGTTTCTATGTTTTCTTGTTTCTCTGATCAAACTGTCGAGAAACTAATGTTGCATGCTAAAACATGATTTTAATCACGCGGTACTAATTTATTGTCAGTCAGCGTTTTGAATGAGCAACTTAGTTCCCATACTCCCTTCTCAACAGACAATCTTTATTCACGCCCTAAATTCTAGCTGATATCAATGACATAACGCTGAATTGTCTTTTTTATAGATCACGTTAAAATCATGTGGTATCATTTATTTAACGTCGACACACCCACTTATATAAAACAGTGACACATATTTCTGTTTCCATAGCAATCATGTATCATGTATTGTTTTATCAATTTTGATGACAAATTTCAACTTAAAATTAAAAATATGCATTACTATGGTGATTTAAAACCTATTGAATGGGCGTGTATGGGATTTGTTGAAAGAATCTTTTCTTGCTCGAAGTGGATTAGCGAACAACGTATAACTCATCCAAATCATGTCACGAGATTTCTCAATATTATAATTTCATCCAACAATCGGATGAAATCGGAATTAAAGGTACAAAATCACCCTATTTTGGTCAAACTTTTATATACATGACATGAAAGCTTATCAAGTCAGTTACACTTTCTGAAAATTTGATACCCTAATTACAATTATTTGTGGAGATATGAGTGATTAAAGTTTTGTATTTTTTATACTAACTGTATGGCAGCCATATTGTTTGGCAAAACTTCATTGATTATATGCATAATTACATAAAGCTGTAACTAGCATTTGGTAAAATAATTCTTTATTTAACCCACTTCCTGTTATTTATAAATGCTCAAATCTTTAGGGCTTGATCAGCAATTGTCAATAATGAACTTGGTATCGATTTTAGAATTTTGACAAAGTAGGGTGATTATGCGACTTTAACAGCTACGGTAGCCCATACTCAAATTTGAAATAAAATATCTCGGTCAGAATGAAAATCTAACTTTCGCGATTTCAAAAAGAAATTCTTTAAGAACAAACTTTCACGAGCAGAAACTTTCGCGAGGACAAAAATTCAGGAAATTTTTGTGATTTGCGAACATAAACCTTTGCGAATGGACCATTTTTAAAAATTTCGCGAGCATATTCGCGAACGAGCCAATTCAAAAGATTTCGGAATTATAAACTTTCGCGAGAAGGGCCTGATGAAGAAAAAATAATTAACTCAAACGCCAAGTTACTAAAAAATGTTTTACAGATTTAACAACATGTTTTCTACTAAATGTCATCTTCATCAACAAAGTTGCAGAAGGCATCGCGGAAGGCGGAAGGCAATTTTGAAACATAAACTTTCGCGAAGGGATGGTCTTGAAATATTTTGTGTTATAAACTTTCAGAAGGGATGGTTTTGAAATATTTCGTGTTATAAAATTTAACAAAATTGCGAAAAAATCACGAACGTTTCTACTCGCGAGAGTTTCTGCTCTTAAAAGTATGGGGAGGAGGGCTCTTGTAATTGATTGGATTACCCCATAAGAAGAAACGATACCATTTTATGCATATTTAAGCAATGAAATTCACATAGCCTGGTTCCCACGATATCTCCTCTTCAAATGGAGACATTATGGGAACAAGGCTAGATGAATTTCAAAGGTAAATCTATAAAAGAAATTCCAACGAGATTTCTTGCAATTAGAAGGCTTATTAATCACTAAGGCGTAGTTAATTAACATATTAATCCTAAGGTTAGATTAACACAGCTTGACTTAAGTCAAACTCTGGAGGAGGGTGTACTAGGTTTAAAGTTAAAAATTCTTGTAAGAACCCTTCATCGCAGAAAAAGCAAAGTTCACTTTGATTATTTTAAAGAATACGCTCTGACATAAAACTCATGAATATACTTATAAATATTCCATTGGACAAATATCTGTTCAAAATCCGCAGTAAAGACGCTAGAACAACCCCAAAAACGTGGTTCTAGCGTCTTTACTGCGGACTTTAAGCATGTTTTTGCTTATTGGGATGGTACAATAGCGACATAAGGGATGTGGTATCCTATTTCAACAGTGTAATCATATTCTTCTTATAGATAATACCCGTCACATGAAATAAACATGCGTCATACATGAAGAAAAACATGCAAAACAGCAGGACTGCCAACCTCGTTCTCAGGGCTTCTTGCCTTTTCGAACACGGAAGAGCTCTTCCGTGTTCAAAAAGACAAGAAACCCTGGGAACGAGGTTGTAGGACTGCATATAACAAACCTTTTTCTAGCGTGGAAAAAAATAACATTAAAATAGTAACTGATAGTGACTATCACAGAGGATAAACAACGTCGTTTCGACGTCGTGTCGATGTTGTTTCGAAGGTTAGTTTACACTACGATGCTAAACACGCTAAAAATCGATGCTAAAGTCGTTAAAGTTGTTAAAAATTGCTAGTGTGAATGACTCGTGCTAAGGATCATAACGTAGTTAGCAACTTTAGCGTTCGTTTCAAGTCTTTAGAGCGTTTAGCACCATCGTGCGAACTAGGCTTTAAGTTGGTTTCATTAAGGCGCTTAAATCCTAATATAAGTAGAAATACGCCTTAAGTAAAAAAATATTAAAATCGGATGTAACCATCTTATCAACTAATCTCTCCGTTGTTTTCTATGTCGTTGAAAAATATAAACGAAATAAGGCTAGAGTCAGGAAGTTGAAAAAACAGAGAAAAAAAACAACAACCATGAAATCTTTTAAAATTTTGTCTAGAATGCTGATACACCAAGTTATGTCCTAACGTGATAACATCTGAAGCGGTGACACCTTAAGGTGGAATTCCACTAGACGAATTCGAAATAAAGCCATTAAATTTGTTGAAAGTGACTTCACCTGCCAGGTGACGTCAGTTTTAACCAACGTAATGGCTTCATTTAGAATTCATCTAGTGGAGACAAACCTTAGATATTGTTATAATTTGGGGCGTAACTCTTTATTAACTTCAGGGCCGTAACTCATTACTTTTACCATGGTTACTATAGAAACAAGCTTCATAATTCTGATGTAATTAGATATGTCAAAGTTCATTTCTACTAATCTCAGAAATCTATTACAAATCATAAGCAAAAAACACACAAAAAAAACACGAATTTCATCTATTTTCCTATATCATAATCTAGACAACCCATAATCTAGTGACAGGGACATTGCCAGTTTATAAACGTTTTTTTAATGCTTATTTTTTATCGTTCCCCTCTATCAAGGTTGAGGCTACAACTAGGCGAGGGGGTACTTTTTTGCCCTCGGAGCTTCATCTTTCTTCTGATAGGAGCTACAACCCTCAATCTACCTTATTTTACCCTGAAACATGACCAGAACCACTTTACAGGGGAACAGGTTTCATGATTATTACTATTTTGAAGATATATTTTTAACAGATCACCGCGAAGTTATCTCTCAAAACAGTTTTGTTACAATCAAAGAAGCTAGAATAAGATAAATGTAGCTAAAACAATAAGCCTGCTATTGGTGCTAATTTCGATGCTCAATACTCTTTCTCATATATTTCAGTGGTGTCAAATTAATGACATGAAAGGTACATAATAACCTTTTTTGGTCAAATTTTTAATTTGTGTGTCAAATGGATAAGTGATACACACTGAACATACTCAGAAAATTTCAGAGTCTAAAAATGTCAAGAAGCAATTCTTTTCTCTGAAAACAGGAAATGTTTGTCAAACAAGATGGCTGCCACACAGTGAGCATAGAAAATACAT